>PNEQ01084543.1:197746-271965 GCA_003012365.1 Medauroidea extradentata
AAAAAAAAAAAAAAAAAAAAAAAAAAAAAAAAAAAAAAAAAAAAAAAAAAAAAAAAAAAAAAAAAAAAAAAAAAAAAAAAAAAAAAAAAAAAAAAAAAAAAAAAAAAAAAAAAAAAAAAAAAAAAAAAAAAAAAAAAAAAAAGGGGGGGGGGGGTTCTCCAGACTGCCGTATCTAGAAAAATAACAACCGGATTCGAAAAACACAACTATAGAATCAAGCGTTAGACTTTGAACTACGCTGTCCACAAATAAAATGATGTGGTCACCGCTTAAAGTCCCATAGTAAAATGGATAATAATGAAGCACTGCACGCCAGCCGAGTGGCTCGTGCGGAGAGGCGATAATGCATTACGTAAGTCGGTAAACGGCGCTCTTATCGCTCCTGCCTCACACGTAAACGCAGCCTATCTAGGGAGGCCCCTTAAGACATTTATGTAACTCTGAATTCGTCAGCGAACACTTGTAGGCCTACAGAACAAAACGTATTTCATACGTTCATGAGCTCGTTTTTTTATTTTTTGTAAAATATACTATGGATAGTTTAGTGAAATGAGTTTTAATTAGAAGAAAAATTAGTTCATGTGTTATTATGTCGTACAATATTAAGTTTTCTAAATGTTTGCAGTTTTTATAAAAATTCTACCACTCGACAATACAGTTGTAAAATCATGAGAGGTATTTAAACATTAGGTTTGCACTGAATCATCAACAATTAGATTAATTTGTAATTATTTTAAAGCCTTTATTTAATCCGTCTTGTTAGCATATTCGATATTATGTCTTTTGTCTTTTTGGAAATTATAATTAATCACAATTGCAACTGTGGCACTTAACTTGATACTATGGTACAGATACTGAACATTTGAACTATTTTGACGCACTTTATATATATATATATATATATATATATATATATAATTAGCTTGTCATGGAAATTTATACATAATTATATTTCGTTATGTAGGCCTACGTGCGTAAGATACGATAGCTAGAGAACTGGAAAATAAGCGAACTCATTTGTAGAAAAGTTAGATTTCAAACTCCTGTACATGCGAGTTACCTTCATGATTGGCTCACTGTTTATTAAACTCGTCCTTGAGAACTCTAGACCAATAATACAGGAAAGTACTCACGGACTCCCTTGTCAAATGCAAAACCAGCCGTTCGCTTGACCAGCAGTGAGTGCTGGAACCAGAATAACGCGACGGAAGCGACTCGAATTGCGCGACGAGAATAAAATCACTTGTCTGCCAATCAGCGTCGAGGCTGACGTCACAGAAGCCTCGACGCTGTTTGGCTGACAAGATATTTTAATAGCGTCGCGCACTTTGCGTCGCTCTCTGTCGCACTGTTGTGATTGCAGAATAGCTGAGGCCAGAGAGAATACAAGTCTGTGGAGACCACACAGCAAATCGTCAATCCTGCCTCATTTCTGTCTCTAAACGGCAGCTAGAGCGGCACAGTAACCATAATATACATTATGTCTTCAAATAAACGATAAATCACTGTATTATAGAGGGTTAAGTTAAGTCATAAGGGCTCTGCGTGTCCAGCTAACAGCCTCGGAGTTTAAATGGGTAATCAATACTTAATTAATTATCTGTGAACCAACTATAAATATGTAGTAACTCATACGAACAAAAAGTATTCCACGTAAAATTTCTTAACAATTATTGCCATAGAATGAATTAACTTTTTTTGTAAATTATACATTTTATAATAATAGTTTGGATAGTAATTAATAAAAATTAAAGTATCTTAAAGTTTATATATTTAAGCATTCTTCAAGGAATTTCATATATAATTATTTAAAATATATATTTTTTTCTAAAACTGAGTCACTGAGAGTAATTTAATTTTAACTTTGATAACCCAACGCCTTACCTGCCAGCTTTGTTGGAAGAACCGTTAGGTTTAACCTGAAATAGATTATATACTAAAACTCGACTTTACGTACACACATATCTGTTGAAATAAAAAAAAAATTTCTCGCGCGAGACGTTACTGATAAAAATGTTACGTGTTCGAAAACATTTTGCACGTAATTATGCTGTACTAAAATATAATTTTCAGCTCTAATTATTTGTGTTACTCTATGCCTAGTGTCATGACAAATTCGCGTTTTCTTTTATGAGCTAGCTAAAGTTCGAGAAACTATAGGTATGTATAACGTTCACAATTGGCTATTAACTTACACTTCCTGGAAGTAGATGAGTAAATAATAAAACTGTAGTCGAATACAGGCTCATTTCACAGTGTCAGCGAGCAGCTAATAAACACCTAGGTCAGTGAACCTGCGAAATTTTCCGGCCTCTATCTATGCCAGAGTATTAAACCTTCATATTTATTCACTCATACATATAACGCAAGTTCTAGTTTGCGTGCGCAGACAAGAAACTACTGCACTGGGAAATAACACTCGGAATATTCTAGAGCCGCTTGGTTGCCTATGCAGCTATCATTCAGAGACGAAATGCAGTTGAAAACTTAACTCTGAAATAAGTATCCGTTAATTTATCTGCCATTAATATTTAAACCGCTGAAATACGTTTCGTTATAATTTGTTTTTCATTTTTTGTCTGCATTTCAGAATGTTTTCTCAAGTTGATGATAGTTACTTGTTTCCTTCAGTAACTCTGTGCACAGTATTAAGTGTATAAGCCTTAAGCTGTTTTTATTTTCAATTTAAATTCTGTTCAGTTTTGCTGTAAAATTTTAAACAGTTTGTCCTTAACTTGTTGGAAATAATTAACGTTACTTCCGTCTCAAGATCCTATTTACAAATACTTAATTTTTGCATTTTGGATATTAATTAAGAACTTACAAACATACATTTTAAGAAACGTCACTTTTGTGAAATGAACTTAGGCTATGAAGCCCGACAAAGTAATGTGCTTCGATTTTAGAAACTAAGTAACCATTTTGTAGATAATTTGTTTAAATAATTTCTGTATTAATATCCTAATTCACTTAAACAACGTTTCCGCGGGCTGTGCGCATTTCATTGTAGTGTTTTCTTCCTGGTTGGGGTGTAAGGTAACCTTTAATGAATACAGCTGGTATATTGTATCGTATTTACGCTATATTATTTACAGTGCATGATATTATCTGGGGAAGCATTTATTCAAACACATTACTCCCTTTACTCACTCCCTTTGACACGTTTATATTAACTCATTTTGTAATCCGTTTTAAACTAACTTCAAGGGATGGCCATCGCATTATAGTAATACATACCAAAGGTACTTCATGTCATGCATTTCTGGAAGAAGAAACTCACGGTAATTTCAGTACTTTTAAACCCCCCTTGTTAAGAATGTTAATAAAAAAATTTTTTTTCCTGCCTGTCTGTCTGTTCGGTACAACTTTTGTAATCCGTTTTAAACTAACTTCAAGGGATGGTCATCGCATTATAGTAATACATACAAAAGGTACTTCATGTCATGCATTTCTGATAGAAGAAACTCACAGTAATTTCAGTACTTTTAAACACCCTTGTCAAGAATGTTAATAAAAACATTTTTTTTTGTTAATTTAGCATTAGACTTTCAGGTGGCCGTCTACCCAGGTCACAGAGGGTGTGCAAAGCTGCGCTCGCTAAACGATAATTCTAAAACTGATGAACGTACGTAACTGATGTCGGCTTAAAAATAGCATTAAAATATCTATACATGTGTGTATACCGATTTCAGACCCTTCAGTAATATTTTAAGATTGTTTTCTCTCGGTAAAAAAACAGCAAACATTATTTTTTTGCTATCATTCTTAGGCATAAAAATCTGGTGCAGAATTTTTTTTTAAATGTATAGGCGTGTGCTAGACACATTTGTCTTTAATTTTACGTTATGAATATATTGGTTCACTTCTGAATGTCTCATAAAAGCGAGTTATCGGGGAGAATACTACGCACCAGTTTAGTAACATGTGCCTATATGCTAAAGTGAGGCGGTGTCATGATAATTTATTGTACAAGTTAAGTTGGCTATTGAATGCATGGGATATCCTCGCTTTTTTCGGTCGTTTAATGCAACAAAATTTTAGAGTTTAAAGGTTTTTATAAAGATATTTCCAGTACATATGTTTATCTTATTCCCCATAATATGCATATATATATATATATATATATATATATATATATATATATATATATATATATACATACACACAAACGCGCGCGCATACACTCACATAGTAAACCCACAAGGTATGATTTGTACGACCGAGATTGATATGGTACTTCACAATAAATTCATATTTTTATGTCACGTTATCATGAGCATAATCGGCGGAGAAATGTTGCAGTTTTTTTTAATGCAGCCTTTCTGTGAGAAAGAAAGTAAACGTTAAAAATATTTAGAAAATATTACGAAGCTGTACGTTCTTTGGCAGAACCCACAACTACTTGTTTCTGATATTGTTGTCGACATAGCAGTGTTATTAAAAAAATAGAACAAAAATTATAAACAAGTTTTAGCTGTCACACAAAAACGTTAAAACAGCTAAATTTTAATGGTACTTACTTATTAAGGGTGTTCACATGGTCAAAATTAGTAATTTTGTATTTGCACCGCATAGTGTTCGTTTTATAGACGTTAATTGTTACTACATTTGCCCCTTGTAATAATTTTTCAGCTCTCATAGTCTTCCCACAGCGGCATGTCAAAGTCAGAATTTGCAAGTTACGGGAACGTAGAATAACAAAAACCAAGTGACTTACCCGGATGAAATAATTTAAAATGAAATTAGATATTATGGCTTATATGCTAAAATATTTAAAAACACACAACAGAAGCCTTTTGTTTTTTTAAATATTTGACATAAATTATGTAAATGTCCATAGTTTTCAGATATTAAAAAAAGTACAACGGAATTTATTTGTGCGTTTTTAAATCATTTGACATATGGCCCACAGTATCCCGTTTCAGTGCAAATTATTTAATTTGAGTAAGTCACTTGGATTTTGTTATTCCTATGTTCCCGTAAATTTCAGATTCTGACTTTGACATGCCGCGTTGGGAATACTATGAGAGCTAAAAAATAATTACAAGGGGGAAACGTAGTCACAAATAAAGTCTATAAAACGAACACTATGCTGTGCAAATATAAAAGTATGAAATTTTGCCACGCGAACGCCCTTAAATTGTAACAGAGTTTTTCGAAAGATACACGCGTACTTTATACACTTAGACAGAAAGTGTGATAACTAAATACAAGTCCATAAATACATCTACAGCATGGACTGGTTTTATGCTAAACAGTTTTTACCTCACTCGTTTTCTTCAAGTATACCCTAGAAATTGCCTGCAAATCGCGAGGGAGTAAAACGCAAAAATATGGCCAGTTTGGAAGGGAGAACGTTATCTGTGAGCTATGAGTCACGCTCAGCGCGCTCGCTCGGACGCGGGCTGTTATCAGAGCACATGAGTGGATTATGGCCGGGGTGAGGAGTGGCAAAATATAAAAAAAGAAGGGTGATATTGCTGATAGGCAGACAGACGCTGATAAGACAAGGGGTGGGGTGAGAGTGCCTGTGTCGGTGTACGCTCTGCTCGTGTTCATTAAAGATTAAAGCAACCTGTCGCACCGACACAACGTGCTTACAGCTGGCAAAAACTCCAATAAAGAGTCAGATATTTCTGCGAGTAACAGATACGAAAATATAAATGACATACCGTACGCATGGGGAGTGCAAGGTATCGCAACCTTGAGTGCAACATTCTGACCGAGCACCCGCATATGCATCCGTCTGTACCAAAGAGCTATATAGTAAACATGGAGGGGCGGAAACAGCAATCTCCAAGACTCTGAGGTGAAGACCAATTGAACGTGGTATTTTGACTCTAGATAAAATGGCGGACTATTATTTACGGTCGAGAGACGAGAGACACGAAATCGATTATGCTAAATTTAAACATTATTACAGTATAATATATTACAATAATTATTGGAATTTTTTCCTGTGTTTAGCGGGAATATAGTGAAGCTATAAAGTAACGGATTTCATGCAAACATAATGACGGATTTTTAACATAATGTTGGCCACACTGCTGTCGCCATGTATTCTGGGGTCAAAACAGCCGTTCAATTGGGCTTCATTTTGGAAGCGTTTCCGCCCCTCTATGTTAACTATATAGCTAGTTGATCTGCACTGACCGATGACTAGAGATGATGGTTTATCGCGGGAAAACTTGAATATTTGCTAGGCTTCAACGTACGTTCAGCTTATCCAAAGATTACTGGCTTTTCCTTGTACGCGAAGCTACTGCCCTATTTGACTAAGCCAATAAGAATACCGCTACATTTTCGCGATATACCATCATCTCTACCGATGACATGAAATTATGCCATTCTGTTCTTTCAGTTGGGTTACACTGCAAATATTTTCGTGTCATTACAAACATTATACTTACGGTAGAATTTACAAAAAAGAGTGCTTGGAAATATACAAGCGCAGCATGATAGCAGTAAATTACGAACAAAAATGGTGTATTTCTAACCGATTCCTTACACATTTTACAGCAATTTTTGTACTTGTAATCAAGTTTTTTTTGCAGCAACCGAGTTTAAAAAAACTGTTAAATATGCACACAATAAGACACGTAAAACGCGACAAGTTGCATAAAGATTTATATCAGCAATTCTGTCATTTAACATTAATATAATTCGTCCTCATAATAATCTAAAATATACAGAACATTAAATATTTTTAACAGTCTTCTTACAGTATGTATAGGACTGAAAATGTCGTAACAATAAGTGTACAAGGTTTTGATTGTAAAAGTAAAATAATCATTAATTACTGAGTTAAAAAGTTTTCCCGTTATTTGTCCTGTAGCTCAGTCCACATAAGCTTTTTGCTCGGTTAAATTTTCACGAATTTAAGCAGTTATAAGAGAATTTGTGGATGATGACGAATTAGTAGAACTCATTATTACTTTAGCTGAGTAACGCAAAATATATTCCTTCGTTACTTTTCGAGTATATTTCTGTCTGAAAAGATAACAACAGTGTCACCAACAGTAAAAAATTATCACACACAGAAATTTAGGCAAACATATTTAAAATCGTTATGTATGTAAGGGTTTACTGACACTTCAAATCACAGCCCAAACCGCTGAACTTTGAAACGTGACATTTTGAGGGAAAGATATTTCCTTAGGGCATAGGCGATCACTAAGAAGGAATTTTTCAAAATTAGACCCCGAATGGAATGAAAATGGATGGAGTGTGTTTTTCATGAGGGATCGATAATATATCACGAATCCGACGGGCTACCGTCGAGATTTTTAATTGAATTAATTCAATTGCATACTAGGCAATTCCAGGAATGTTCGGAATTAAGAGTGAAAAGACGTGAAATACGTTTCGATTATTCCTTGATATGTAGCAAATTCTTCGGGATACAGAGTTGATTTTCGCTTTAAAATGATAAATACATAAATACCCTAAAAGTGAAAGTGAAATTCTACTCGATGGAGTGAAAAGAAGCGAAAATGTCTTTTTTATGAATCATCTGTATAGATCGGACCGAATAGGCTATCGTCGTGAATTTTACTTCAGTTGGCCACTTAAACCAATGTCCAAGGTGGGATTTTAAAATTTTCGATATTCCGTACTTTGAGGGGTAAACATATGCATTGTGAAAAAACTTCCTTGAATGTTTAGGAAGTTATTATCCTAGACGCAGTATGGCACAGTTACCATACTTCGTCTTGTAAATATGCAAACTTTTACAGTCGTTACAATATAAGTCTGGTAACTTCAGTATACATTTGACTATTTTATAAAAAGGTTTAGGAGTGCTACCATGGATGTCTGGGAAACTATTCTACCATACCTACTTTCTTAGCGCTCCTATACGCACGTCTGGTAAATTTACAAACTATTTTTTAGAGGGTGTGAAATGTGTTTTCGATTATTCCTCCATATCTATCGAACCAGTAACATAATATCGAAGTGCTCTTTGCTTCAGGATGATAGTTACGTAAATTCCCGGAACAGGTTAAAAAAGGGCAATATATATTTTCGGTCCATTATCGATAGATATCTACCCCTTTGAATTTTTATACAGCGACTTGATTTTTGCTTGAGACTGATTGATGCGTACTTAAACACCTGAAAATAAATTAAGTGATTTTTCGAAATTTTATAACTAAAATTATGAAAAAGGATTAGAAGTGTTCTCAATGAATCTTCTGTATGTCGTGAACCCAGCGAGCTATCGTGTTTTATTTACTTCTATGGTACAACCGTAAAACAATGTAAAATATGATTTTTTTTTTCTAAATTTAATTTCGTAGAAAGTGAAAAGACGTGGAATGTTTTTCGATTAATCCTCGATATCTATCTATCCCGTCTAGATAAAGAGTTGTTTTTCGCTTATGATCATGATTACTTAAATACCGGTAAACTATTTTTTTCAAAATTCGACCTCTTAGGAATATAAAGTGATGGAAGAGGTTTGAATAAATAGTTTATTTTGCAGCTTTAACCCAATGGGCAGAGCCTTGCAAATCTCGCGTTATTATCTGAGACTGAGAGCAGGCTGAACTCCAAATTACTGTATGCTCACTTGACTTCTGATGCTAGCCGGCAGTGTGTGTGTGTCGCGTCTAAAGGTCTTTTCCAGCCAGTGATGTATACGGCCAATATTAAAGTGCACACTTTCCTGTATTGCGGCCACGTACAAATATCCGAAGGTCCGGAGGCATTAAGGCGGCTGCCTGGCTGGCGCTCGAACTGCGTGCAGCGTGTTCGGAGTTACGTTTTCCTCAGAGACCAGTGAACGTGCGTCCACAATGCTTATCTACGAAGAGAAGACACACTTCACGCTACTTGTGAATGTGACTTTCAAGACACCACGCACATTGGAAGCATTGTTTTAAAGCCTTCAAACTTGGCTAAGATCGGTTTTTCACGCGGTTGTTTCTCAAGTTGCGTGTAACGGATTTTTTTCGAAATTGAGATCTACAAGTACATTGGACTTTGCTACAGTGACGCGTTCAATAAAATGATAGGGTCACCGCTTGAAGTCCCACAGGAAAAACGTTACGGCGGGAACAAAGCGCGCTTGTTTACGACTTTGGCCGTAGAGGCGATATTACAATACACGTGCCGGCCGACGTCGCTCGTAGCACCTCATCGATTTTCGCCTCACATACACAAACACACCCTTCACCAGGCGGCCGCCTTAACATCACGGAGTGTATCCGAGTGAGCAGAGGCCAGTGAATTTTAACTTGTCACTTAATAGTAACGCGAAATTAGAGCACCACTCCCCATGGGTTATTGTCATGTTTGTCTCGTCAATAGGCGACTTGAAATGAGGTAGAACTTTGTAGTTTACGAATATGTCTATGGAGTAGCTGCAATCTGTCGCCGGAAACAAGTAATAAACCAGCCATTATAAAGAAGTTGACGGGGAACAAAACTTTGAATAAGTTAATCTCGTTTGATATTAGTTGTGGTTTTAGTCATGTTGGTATGCCTTAGGTATTCAGAGACTTTCAAAAGACGGTTAAGTTACAAGGCGCCTATGAAAATTCACTCCGGTAGGTTAGATCAGTCATAATTTCAAATTTTTGGTGTACATAATATTACCCAGGTAAGTTTATCCGTGTTCGAAATTTCATGATGACCACACGGTCAACTACTAAACTAATATTATATTTGAATATGAACATAATATGTGTAAAGAATGGACTGTGGATGCTGCAATTAGCATAGTATGTATCATGTAGACAATTTTGTAGAGTTTTGGATTCACGTCATTTTAAAAACCTTGAATAGCATAGTAGTGATTATCAATTCCTGATGATCGACAAATCCTGGTCATGTGACTGAGATAACCTACCCTACTCCACGGAGTAAATTTTCATAAGCGCCTATAGTTAATTTGAATATGTTTGTTATAAAGACGTGTGGACAGCTACAAATGGCGGGGACGTCTTCGTCAAAGTATATCGTCGACTTCTATCGTTAATAATTACTTCCAACAAACACGCAGAAGTACTTTGGCTTTTATTGTTAAAATGCTAGTTTTTTAAATTTTTTTTTTATTTCACTACCGCTTTTTCAATTAAAAATCCTGCGTATAATATATATCCCATAGTAAACAATAAACAACTGTACTAGAAATGCAGTACAAGGCAACTTTAGAAACACTGGAAACTATGTTTGTTATTAAATATCAATAACAAAACCACATTTTTAACCTATTTATATTCACATTGTTTAATAATGGTCGTCAGATAATCATTTATTTAAACTTCACTGCACTGACCAGAAATTACATCCGTAATCACATATATCATCATGGCGTCATCAAAATAGAAAGAGAACACTGTTGTCAACTTTTTTTTACTGGAAATTTCTATTATTCATTGCAAACATTATTATACAAATGTGCCGTTTTAGTTTACTCCAAAATAATGATGGCAAAAATGTGTTATACAACTGGACAGCACCCTATGGCAACAAACTTTGTTTCCCACAGCGATCTGTGACGTCAGGGGGCGTTTATCTCTAATCGCCCACTGGATTCTTATACAAATGTCTAAAACGTGATAGCAAGATTTTTCGAAATATGGTATCTAAAGGGTTAAAAAGGCGATAAATTTATGTTTGATAAGCACATGATATTTATTCAACCAGATGCGATATCAACGTGTGGTTTACTTCGTTATTTACTTAAACATGCATGTAAATTACTGAATAAAATAAATTAATTCCCACGCAAAAATGAACTGTTTTGTAAACCATGCAAGAAAAACGATTGGAAAGCAAGTTCAATCATTCAGAAATAATTAATACGGAGTTGAAATGTTCAACTGTATCGATACGTATTGACGTATAACCTTTATGTGCCTAAGGAATGAATATTTTATTAATTTTTAATAAATGCTTTCGACATTACGTGGCATAGCTGTTCTGTAGCTCCGGTATAAGGTTCGGGAGGTTATAGGTTAGAATTCCGTGTAAGTATGTGCAACGTGTATTTCTGACACCTAAGAACCACAAGGCTAATGAAATTACTGACATATAGCGCAACCAATAGTTTTCAAATTTTTTGTGGCTGAAGCTGTGTTACTAGATAATAGGTTCCTCCCTCGTCTCTTGCACGCTGCGGACATTCAGCGTTGTGTGTAGTAATTGTCCAGCTCCGCTTCTCTCGGAACATATCCAAGCCTCACCACAGAGTCCACTACCCTCTTAAGTTTCTCGACAGCAGCATACCACATGTCACACAAAGTCATAAGATAACCCCAAGGTTGGGTCACAGGCAACTTAATTACAAAACCTTAATCCGCCAAAACCTCCCAGCGGCACTAAGCTTCAAGTGAAGATTTTGCACATATAAATTGCGGCCACAGCCCTCACTGGCTGTACTCAAGGTAAATCAGTTTTCAAACCAGTATACTACTTATGACGTCCGATTACACGTTCACATTTAAGATACTATTTATTATTTCCCACCAAATATGTTTTGCTATGGCTATAAATAATGCCCATGTACACCAATAGCTATGTAGACTACTGCAGAGTAAGGTCAACCTTTAGCTTGGTTTTCCGAACAATTGATGGCCGAACTACTAAGCTGGTGTACAAATATTGAAAAAAATATTTATAAGTCACCGCAAAATATTTAGTTAAAATGGACCTTACCAAATTTTTTTGTAGTGACCACAAAAATTTTTGCTGCCCCCAAAAAAGTTTTGTAGTGACTACAAAAACATTTTGTAACCATTACAAAATTATTTTGTGAGGTCCACACTGACAAAACATTTTGTAGTCACCACAAAACAGTTTTTTCTGTAAAGAAGTCCTTCAGTCAAAGCGAAATTAGCTACTGAGAGTAATATAAGCGAGCAAAACCACGGGCGGGCTGCAAGTCGTGTTAAGAAAGCTTGAAGTTTATTTTTCTAATATTCATCAAAGAAGGCATAATTAATTAAATTTAATTTGCAGTAGTCGCGATATTTAAATAACGTACTGTAGCGGGGGTGATTTGAGGTAGGACATTTTTGCAAAATTTTTATTTACTAAGTGTGACAACTGCGAGTAAATACTAATGAAATTTTATGAGGACATTCATTATTTTTAATATATCTCAAGTATTTTTTTACTCAGGGTTGCCATTTGTCAGATATTCTAATGTCAAAAGGCACCACACGTGTCTCAGTAACACCTGCTTACGTTACCAAAAATGAGATAACCAAATATCGTCAAAATAATCACTAACATAGTATGCCACCATATATAATAAAACTATATTTCAACTAGCCATAGTTTTAAGACCATAAAATTTTCTCCTTCAATTTTCAGATACCGGTTAATGGTTATTTTTTCTTACTAAACAGGGTGTTAGTCGGAAAACAGCTCAACTGGCAAAAGTGGATAAAAGTCTGGATAAACGCAGTTCATATTTTATCGTAAATTAAGTCCTTTTCAATGTTATTTTATAAGCAGAGAAGGCAGTACATATTTTAATGGCTGAGTGTTGTGCAAGACGGTTTTGTATACGTGGCGTGGGAGAATGTTTAATCGGATGATAAAAGAACTGTATCTGAGTTTACTTGCACGATGTTGACCTTCATCTCAAACATTTTCTCATGCTCTAAGCACGGCAAACATACAGATAAGACAAGTTGCCAACCAAGGATAACACGCAGTTGATTAACGAACACAACTTGTCCAGAACAAATATTGACTTACGTGAAGATATTTCAGTTCTGCACCAGAATTGTGAGGATTGTTGTATTTTCAACTTGGCCTGATGTCATTCCTACTACTGTGTTTATTTTCGTTTCCACTCCGAAGTTAACTATTCGAAATAGAAAGCCTAGACATTTATTATTATTGTTTAAAAATTTCTTTTCGAGCAGAAAGAAATTTCGGAAGCAGTGTGAAATAAAAGAAGCAATAAGTAGCTATATGGTGTATAAAATGTATATCGACGAAAAATGTCAGGGTCGTGAATTTTTGAGTAGAGTAGAAAAATTGTAGGACCCGAATCAATATTGAAAAAGCATTAGGAGTTCGAAAAGTGACGAAGATTTCTGGCAATAGTTTGGAATTCAAGTAACTGTAAATTTTAAAGGAGGCGCTGATATTTTTAAAAGCACATAATATAAAACGATTATTATTATTGGGGGGTGACAATTTTCTGGAGTCTGTGTGTTTTAAGATATAATAAGAATTTTAGAACATTGCTAATTTTTAAGAGTCTCGAAAATGTAATGAGTAAATAAGTCCACCATAAAACTGGGATTCAGTGAAGTTATTAAGAAAGTGAGTTATTGTTGCCATTACAAATAGATCAGATGAAGTTCTAATTTCTCTTTTATTCAATTTTCAGAAATTAACAAAACATTTGGTGGTTAAGTTTATGGCTGTGGATTTTACACAGAGGTAGCGGCAAAACATACATTCTACTGAAAACAACCAAATAGGGTCCATTTAATAGCTAATATTATTTGACAATTTCTTATGTTTTCAAGTTAACATCTGAAAGAAAATTCCATCTGTGATTTTAACAGAATCTGCATTTACCAAATTTTCCACTTAGTAACTACGAGGAGTTTAATAACACCGGATTAATATTATTTTTTTATTTATACGTGTCGACACAATTCATAAATAGGCTTCGTGAATTTAGGTTTGTCTTTACTTCCAAACTAGAACAAGCTGATAAAAAATGTTTAATTCGTTCTAGTCTAAATTTGTGTGCAGTATTTTTACATAAATAGCTAAAACTATGTTGTTAAAAATACCTGCAGTTCTTTCAGTTTTCCGTGACCTTGCGTGTTAGGTACTTTTGCCAACGTTTAAGCTCTCTACGACCGGAGAATACATTGAACAGAAATCTTCTCGCCGCAGACAGCTCTGGGCCGTGAGAACGACGCATAGAACACTCTGCCTTTTGTGTTTCGTACAAGCCACCTTTGGACATCCCTTATGTCAACACGGCGTCTCCGCGCTTTAATAGTTCACCTACAGCCGCCCAACAATGAAGAGATCCGTCTGCTTGGCTCCCGACGAACATAACATTCCACGTTACCTGCCTTACCTTTCAAGGACTCGTTTCCCCAGCAATTTATATATATATAGCATATGTATAGCCCATGATTTTTGGTGAAAGGAATAATACAACATTTTGTTTTTATACCTGAGGTGCACATCTGCAGCTCTGATTCATGGTCAGAGATTAGCTGTTTTCAACTCTCAGCGCCTTGGGGATCTACTCTCAAATCACATACTTGGGGTGTCGCAGTAACCTTATTCTCATTGGCTCAATCAAATGAGTGACGCCTCTGCACAAATACACTCTGCCAATAGCCACGAAGCAGAGGTGCAGATGTGAACATGAGGCACTGACACAAAATGTTGCATAATTATTTTCACCAATAATCGCCGGCTCTAAGCATATGGCGTAACCAAGAGCAAAATCGTCAAAGTTTATCGCTAGGGACGGGAATATTTGGTGAAAAATATTTTTGCCCCACTTTGTTTCAGTGTCTTACGTGCACACTGCAGCTCAACTTCATGATTATTGACAGAGTATTTTCGTGCACAGTTGTTATTCATTTGACTGAGCCAATCAGTACACGGATAACTGCCACACATAATGTCTGTGATTTGCGGGTTTAACCTCAAGACGCTGGGTGTTACGGCATCCAATCACTGACCACAAAGCAGAGATACAAGTGCGCACGTAAGGCACTGAAACAAAGTGGTGCAAAAATCTTATCGCGAAATTTTCTGTCTCTATTTATCGCATATACGTACTGGAATACCAGGCTCATATTATCTTATATTTACATAAACATTATGGTGTTCACCATTCGACACGTAGGCTACAAAAAAATCACAATATCTAGGGGATTATTAAATTATTTTCGTTTTCGTGTAGATGCAAGCTAGTATTCAAACAACTGCATGTGCGTGTCACTGGTACGTGCAACTGGTCCTAGACTTATTTGACACCTCCTAGAAAGCTCGGAGCCAATAATATAGAAGCAACTAAATGCAGGCCTACTCATGTAGTATATCTAGGGAACTGAAAAATTTGCGTTTTCGTTTGGGAACCAGCTAGAATCCAAATAACTGTAAGTTCGTGCCGATTTCGCGATTGGCCCTAGACTTATTTGACACCTCGCAGAGGGCACCGAGTTAATGATAAAAGCAACTAAATTCAAGTCCACGGATGTAGTATCGCTGTGTTATCGAGCAATCAATCAGAAGCTGCTGTCTGCTTTAGTAAACATGTATTCTTGGAAGCTAGTCTCAAGGTCAGTGACCTCGCGATTTTTTCCAGTCTCTAGGTATATCTAAGTTAGCGAGCAGCCAATGAGTAGCTGGTGTTTGCTTCAGTAAACATTATTCCAGGAGGCTAGTCTACATGCCAATGAACGTACGCATTCTTCCTGTCTTTACCAATATCACAAAGATATTCCCGTCAAAACAACGCTGTCATATTAATACAGCTCGTGTGCCACTTCTTAAGGATGGCAAAAATTCATACTTTTATATTTGTATCACATAGTGTTAGTTTTAAAGACATTATTTGTGACTACATTTTCCTCTCGTGGAAATTTTTTTAACCTCTCGTACACTTCCATTATCGGCATCTCAAAGTTTAAAATTTGCAAGTTACTGTAACAAACAAATATAACAAAAAAACAACTGACTTAGTAGAACGAAATAGTTTGCACTGAAATGAGATATTATGGGTCAAATGCTAAAAAATTTAAAACACAGTAGTCACGTTGTATTTTTTAATTTCCATTAATGAAGAAAACAGTAATTATTTTCGGAAACTTTTAATACTAAGGTATTTCATTGTGTGTTCTTAAATATTTTAGCATACGACCAGTAATATCTTATTTTAGTGTAAATTATTTCAATCGAATAATTAAGACGGTTTTTGTTATTTCTGTGTTCCCGTAGTTTGCAAAGTTTTGCTTTGACAAGCCGCCATAGGAAGACTAAGGAAGACAAAAAAAAAAGTTTACAAGTGGAGAATGTAGCCACAAGTAACGTTGTTATTAATTTTTTGCCATGTGAACATCCTTAGGTAACCCGTTTAGCTTTCTTCTATAGTTTTGGCACGTATACTTATCAATGACGTAGCGTGGAGTTATCCAAGGTGTCCGGTGGTAAAGCAGTGACCAGAGATGATGGTTTATCACGAGAAGAGGCCACGGTGGCCAAATGGTCAGACCATTCGCCTCCCACCAAGGCGATCCGGGCTCGATTCCCGGCGGGGTCAGTCCCCGGATTTTCGCATGTGGGAATCGTGCCGGACGACACCGTTGGTCGGTGGGTTTTCTCGGGGATCTCCCGTTTCCCTCGCCATTTTATTCCGGTGCTGCTCCATACTTACCTCATATCACCCCTCACCAGCGGTAAAGACCTCGATGTTAAGCGCTGACCAGAATTTTTCACTCACTCACTCATTATAATGGGAAAACTTGACTGTTTGCAATGCACGTTCAGCTTACAAGAAGATTACTGGCTTTCACTTGTACGTGGAAGTGTTGCGCTATTTTACTGAACCTATAAGAACCCCGCTATTGTAATATTTTATGCCGGTTGGTTGTGTCAGACGTATATCACCTACTCATATATGCCACAAGATACTACAGTGTTTTCAAGGGTATGTCGGCATAAAAAATTTTCGCGATATACCATCATCTCTAACCATTATCTCTAGCAATGACCATACATAGAAACCGGAAAAAATCGCGGGTCATTGATCTGTATGCTAGCTTCCAAAAATATATGTGAACTCTAGAAGACAGCATCTGCTCATTACACAGTTATATGGGTCTTCATTTAGTTGCTTTTTTATTATTGGCTCATAAGCTTTCCAGAGTTGTTAGAAGAGTCAAGTGCCAATCGCGAAAGTGACTATAACGTACAGTAGCTGGAATTATAGCTTGTACTCAAAATAAAACGTGAATTTTTCATGTCCCTAACTATACGTAACAATGAGTTGTCTGTGGAATATTAAACCTGATAGGGACAGGTACACTCCACAGTCGCAGAGGCATAGCCAAGGGGGGGAAGGGGTTAGTGGGAGTCAGAAACCCCCCCCCCCCCTTTTAGACACCAAAAAATTGAAAACATTCATATTTAAAATTTTATAATATTTTACCGGTATTTACTCTATCTGTAGTTACGAAAACTTCTAAGATAACACTATTTTGCATCTCAAAA
Source organism: Medauroidea extradentata (assembly GCA_003012365.1). Lineage (NCBI taxonomy): Eukaryota > Metazoa > Arthropoda > Insecta > Phasmatodea > Phasmatidae > Medauroidea > Medauroidea extradentata. Next base: position 214,967 of record PNEQ01084543.1, read on the forward strand.
TTATTGTTTTCTCGGGAGAGGAGCCCTTCTTTAAAGGGGCAGAACACTAGAAATATTTCATATTTAAAAATTAGTAATATATTTACCATTTGCAAACTCAATTTTAGGAAAAAATAACTGCTAAAATAAGCATTATTTTGCACTTTAAATTCTAGAATTTTCTCAGGGGAGTACCCCCGAATCACCATTTCAAAAGGGTGTAAAATTATTAACGTTTTATATTTTAAAAATTTAATATTTTCATCAGCAACTTATACTCTATTTTTAGTTACTAAAACTGTTAAAATAGCACTATTTTGCACCTTAAAATCCAAATTTTTCCGGGAAAGGGCCCCCGGACCCCTGCTTTAAAGAGGTGGTCGGTGTTTCTTCACAATATTCTCAGGCCAAAATCCCTCCCTTTCACGAATCCTGGCTACGCGCCTGCCAAAAGGCAAAGTACTAATTCCCCAGTAATACACCACGGTCTCTTCATCACAACTGCAACGTGCTCAAAGCGTACAGTCGGTGCTAATATTGCAAGCCTTGGAATACAACCCCGCTATGCCATTGAAGCATACGTATTTATTACATACCCATTACACATGTTCAGATAACTTGCATATATAAGCACAGGATGATTTAAAAATTCCTACTCACTGCTATAAAACCTCACTGGCACTGTTGTCCGTACATTTGACATGAATCACGCCCAGACAACGGCAATTTTCATGTTAAACTCTACTGATACATATTCTAGAAAGGTGTTTGACTGATGAGTTTTGTTCTACTGCAATAGGCTACACGTTTACTTGAAAATGGACCGGGACTTTTGAAACTGCCTGTTGTAAATGCAGAACCTCCATCACCATACACAAAATAAATTGCATAAAATTATCGCAAAATTCATATAAGGGCAATTACAACTTAAAACCTCGTTTACCTTAAGGCAACTGAGCGACAAACCCCTAAAAAAGGCCTTTTTTTAGTCATTTATATTATTTTTTCCTCTATAATGATACGCGGTAGGACTAAAGTCGAAGTGGGGTCAATGGTCCTCTGTAGAATATTTATTAATTAACGATTTTTTAACTACAACACGAGTGAAAGCAATTCAGTACTATGATTTGTAGAATCGAAGACTGTACATTTTAACAAACTTAATTTACTCATTTTCACAAACAAAATTAATAGAAGTATTTTTATTGATGTTACAGTTAAACTAACAAAAGAGTTAAACCCTAGAGTAAAAATTATATAATCGAGATAGTAACCGTCTCTTATTTTCAAAGATAGGCATTAAATTATTGTTGGGTGTTAAGTTTAAGTACGGATGAATTGAAGTCGTCAAAAGAATCGTTTCTGTTTTGCTACAATTAATTAAATGCAGCCTTAAAAATTAACAAAATGTACAATCATAATAATTACGGTTTTCTTTACGTGTAAAAGTGTGAGTGTTGCATATGTGTGTGTATGCTCAGAATTCTGAGATTGTTCCTTACAAAAGGCCATGGCCGATTCCTCTCTCAGCAATTGTCATTGTACCTAGTTTACGTCCAGGGGCGAATCCAGCTACAGGTTATGGGCCCGGGGGAGGGAAGAAATTGGGGGCGTTTCTTAAAAAGTAGCTATGCCCACATACCGAATTCAAATAAGAGGGATCTGGGGGCTCTCCCCCGGAAAAAAATTAGTTTTAAGGTGAAAATGTGCAATTGAAAACATTTCATAAACAAAATGTTTAATATACAACTTTAGAAAATTCTAATATTTTAAGGGTAAACTATATATAATGTCAAAAATGAGGGGGTTGGGGCTGGGCTCCCCGGATGCCCGCATGTTATGTCACAGTCTCTAATGACCTCGCTGTCGAAGAGACGTAAGCCCACTTATTTTATCTAACATTCATATTTTAAAATAGTTTTCTGGTCAGTTAATCCCAACTGCCGCACGAAAATATGTATTCTCAGACCCTGTGCATGTGGATCTGATGTGTGTACAATTAAATTGTATGTAAGTTAAACTGTGGATGCCTAGTATATTTGTGGTTCCTTACTTTACGATTTTATCTGCAGGTCGTGCAAACACGAGATGCTTGAACACATGTGACTTGACAGCCTGCGGAAGAACTTCAGCATGATGTAATGAACTTAGAGAGTTCCAAAAAATATTGAATGAGCAGTAGACCTAAGTCCCGGCTGAAGAAGACACTCCCTGAAGACTTGTAAACCTAAATCGTGGTGGCCGGGCTAAGAATCAAACCTGGATCCTGCAGAATGAGTGCTGTTTGTAAGCCATAAATTGTATAAAATGCAAGTATGAACGTTTACACGATTGTATACGAGTGTTTCTGTAGATATGTATGCCTGTTTGGACATATGTTTTCATGTGATTATGTGTACACGCAAGTTTATATATCTGTACGTAGGGACCCCTGTTTTTCGCGAAAAGAATTTTGCCCCAGTCTGTTGCAGTGCCTTACGTGAACATCTGCAATTCTGCTTCATGGTTATTGGCAGCGTGTCTATGCGAAGAGAGGTATTTCATTTGACTGAGCCATTTTCAACCAATCACTGACCACGAAGCAGAACTGCAGATGTGCACATGAACCGAAACAAAAAGTGGTTCAAAATTATTTTCGCGAAAGACAGGGGTCCTTATCTGTACGTTACTTAGTATAATATAATTTAAAACTTACACTGTTTACTAGTTCAGTAAATAGTTCGCATTTGATAGATAACAGCAAATTTTATTTCGTAAGGTTTGCACAGCCGTTTGCTCCATTGGGTGTTGTCGGTTTGGATATCAGAGTGGTACCAAATGTATACTGTAAAAAACTTCCTAACGAAAAACTGAAGTTTTTTACCCATACACAATATGGACTACTTTACAATTCAGCTTGCAAATTGAACAAATATTGAGCACTGTTAATTTAGAAATATGAAAACATCAATATAAATTTGACTGTTTCCTCAAATTGTTTAGGAATGGTACCATATTTAAATGAGCAACAATTTTGCAATACCATCTGTGGTTTAGATTAACAAAAATGTATATTTTTTATACTAATGCGTACACTGAGAGAAAATTTTTGTAGGAAGTCTTCCCTGCAAAATTAATTTGTAGTAACAACAAAAATATTTTCTGGTGACGACAATACTTTAGTGGCGACAGCAAATTGTTTTTGTGGTGACCACATATTAAATTTTGCAGAGTGAATACCCGCAAAATATTTTGTAGCTGCCACAAAATATTATATACCGCGTGACAAATGTATGAGAGGTTTCGCACAACCAGGCTTTTCGGTGGAAATATTGAACTGACTAAATCCTCTGAGTTACGCACAAATACCAAGACTAGGTACACGTCAAAATACAAATAAGAAACGAAATCCCGCAGAGTATAAAGAGAGTTCCTTGTACTTTAACGTTATAAACGCATATGCTGTTTCCAAGAAAGACATCTGGCAATAGGAGGCAGGAATGGGAGGTTAGTTTACTAAGAAATTGTTAGCTGGAAAACGTCACTCACGTGTCATTTGAACTGTATAAGAAATGTTGTATGACGAGAGCGCAAGTGAAGTAGACTTTGAATAACTGAATTGTTTTACCTTGTTTGTTAAAAGAAAATTTTTGTGCTCTGAAAATTAAGGAAATGTCCATAAATAAAAATCCTAGTAGTCGTTTCGGTGAGTTATATTCTGTGTTATTTATTTGTTTCAGGTATAGGAGGAGAATACTCTGTGCAGCAGAAACGGCAGGATTGAAGAAATCTAGCCAAATCAACCAAATTATTGTGACGAACAGAAACTTACTATATTTTTGTTCTTCTTCTTCTTTCTTTTCAGTCGAGCTTCATTTTTCTTGTAAGCTCGTTGCCTTACTTTTCTTGAATCAAGTTATATTTTTATGTGCAAGATAATATATCAACATGGAAGAATGTACATTCTAAAACACTTTCTTCGTAACAACACAGAGTTTGTTTGAATATGAACGACTGCAAAGTAGGTTTGCCGTAAAGATAATCTTTTGGTTAATGTGTAACGTTAACAAAAATTGTATCAATATTTTTGTAGGTTTAGTTGTAGCAAGCATTGTGTTGAAAAAAATTTAAAAATAAAAACAAATTTTTACTTACTTACTACATTTTTTAACTTGATATACCTTGCTTGATAATACAATTTATTTCTTATTTATTAAAGGATGAAAAACGATTTTAATATGCTGCTGTTTCTAAGATAATTGCTGCCATAACAGATTATTTACAAGCACTATAAAGAGAAGAGGTCAGAATGAGTTACACTTCATGCCGTCAAGTTCAAAGACACTTGATATTAAGAGTGCCACCTGCCTCGCAGCCCTGGCGTGCATATTCTGTGTAGCTTAGTATTTGTCGAAGCTACACATAGCTGCCACCACTGACTTTTGTACAACTTGGTGAGGCCCACGTTGCTATAAGATATCTTAGGACGTTTTTAAATACCCTGAAAACTATGAACAAATAAGAACTTTCTTTAAAAAAAAAAACACTTTTGAAAACTTTATCTTTATTAATTTGGCAGTATGATCTACACAGCGCAGAAAATAGTTATTGTCTGAAAGCTATATCATTAAACATGACTGAGCACCGTCAAATCTAGTTTACCAACATCCTGTATTTTTGCTCACACCACAGCTATCAGGCAGGCAGGGCCCTTAAACTCACAGTGATAAATATATTAACACTGATGCCACTCAGTGCCGGCCAAAATCAAATGTACCCTGCTTCGATTAACTTCAGGAAATTTTAACAGTTCTTTAGGCATTTATTTTAAAGATAATGTAATGTTAGTCATAATGCAAAGAAGATGTAATATACATATCAGGCGCACATAAAAACAAAAAATGAGAAAAGATTAGACGTTACGTCAAACATGAACTACATATAAAAAGTACGTTCTCTCATAACTGTCTAGATTTACTGAAGTTATGTAAAACATGGAATACCATTATCTGTCCCTAACAGCAATTAAATTCAACGGTTTGTTTGTTTCGTGAGTTCAGGTATTTAAATCTATAATGAATTGTATGACTCGCTTACGCTAATCACATCACTAATGCTTTCTAAATTTTCCTAGCAGCAGTGATATAAACAGATTCTCATTATAAAACAAACAAAAAAAAAAGAAGGTAAAGAGTCGAGTTCAATTGTATTCAAAACATAAATAAATATAATCAACAAAGCATGAAACACCCAAACCTGAAACATGTAAAATTGCCAAATAACATGTAAAACAAATTAGGTACGAAACGAAATACAAAGTAAAGTGAAACAAACCCAGGAAACGTCATTTATTATAGCGCAGACAGTTATTGAGACGAATACAAGATGACGCACAATAAGGAATGAACAACGACTCAAGGCCGGAGAACACGGAAGTTTTCCCTGCACGACGAGCATGTCACTACGTTCCGGAAGCTAACATCTGCTCCTGTCTATGTACGTGTGTCACTCTTGGGAAATGTTGAATCCTTGAAGGGAATCCCGCCAAATTTCCTGAACATACGGATACCGTAAAAATTCACGGGTTCACTATAGACTAGCATCCAAGAATATCTGTATATAGGTGGCTCGCAATAAAGTGAGCACGCACTATTGAAAAAAATAAAACTGTTCAGTCAGTACGAGCATTAAATGTGGTTAGTCCTAGACGTTTTTTTTTCTGTATTTTTCGAAGGAATAAAACTATACGAATTAATTGAGCTTTAACGTCATATCTTGGAAAACAACTCAACCAATTTTTAATTAATTCGGTACATACAAAAGTTTATTAGAGTCTATTATAACACGTACGGTTAAAATAAAAGAAACTTCATAGAGAATTAAGGTTACTGCAAGGGCGTCTCATTTAAGTGGAAACAGTGACGATAGACCCTTAGTTTTAAAATATGTAGACAATTAATTTAAAACACCCTTCATGCTGTTTCTAACGTTTCACCTCCTTAGGTGTAAAATTAAAAAAAAAAATCAATAAACCACATTTTAAGTATTTAAGTAAGCATTTAGTTTAAGAAAAAATCACGTCAATATCTAACAATTCTGAGAAATCGACACATATCGATCGCGAATCGAAAATGTATTTTACCGTTTTATACGTCTTTGGAGTAGAATTCGGAAAAATTTCTGAAATGTATTTTCGGTCTTTACGTAAACATCGTTCTGAAGCAAACAGCACTTCTATATCTGGACTGGTTTGATAGTTGTGGGAGTATAATCTAAAACACATTTAACGTCTTTTCACCCCCTTAATGAAAGATTTTCGAAACATCTTGAAGTCCTGTGGTATATATTTGTTTACTTAGTCTATTCTAGCGGGAATAGTTTCCAGCAAATAATTAAAAACTTCTTCGGTAGAGTGTGAGCAATCACATGCAAAGTAGTCAAATAATGACTGGTGAGCAATTAAACCACAGTTTGTGCTCGAGTATGTACAGATTAATGGAGTCCAGTTTTTGCCAAATAATAACGCGAATTTTGCATGTCTCTACGTATCTGTTGGTTTTCTGTTACTATAGGTCATTCAGAATAAAATGAACACTGCCGACACTCCAGTTACTTTTCCCCTTTCACTTATATTATTCTTTCCTGACACAGAAATTTAAACGTAACAATCAAAGTTTAACGTCTAAAGTCGATTATTTTTAAAAAGTATTATTTTAGACAAGATTGTCTTCAAAAGTGCTCACTTTATCGCGAACCGCCTATAACAATATTCACTTGCAATGGCGTACGTTCAGAAAACAATTGTTCAGTTTATAATAAATCTCCCATATCAAGAATCATTCAAAGTCACAATGTATATATTTCATCTCTCTGAAATGTTAAACGTTTAAGGCTCCAATGAAACAAATTTTGTCTATGTATGCTAGGAGGGTCTTGAAAAGGGTTCGTTTTGACGTTACCGTGCCTAGATCTGGATCATCTTCTGCAAATGGTGATAATAACCTGTGGCCATGCTAATGCAGTTGCGTAGCGCAATAAAAAACGAGGTCGTTATTTGTCGAGAAATCTAACATGCTGAGTGCGATAACAGCAAAATTTACCAGTTACACAGTTAATGACATTTTTGCTTGCGTAGAATTTTTGGATAAATAATTCGCTAAGGCTTCACCATCTTGTAAATTGCCTTCAATTACGAAGTGGCACCAATGTTGTGAATAGCCAGAACACTAGTAATCCATACATCAGCATTAATTAGAATTTATTGGTTTGTGGACATACGCCATTGCTCATGTTTTGCTGATGAAACTTGTGTTGGATGACAAATAACGAAAAACGAACAAGAAAAAAAAAATATAAAACGCACACAAAAATAGAAAAAATCAATCCCAAAGGAATTCTGTCAGTTTTTTTTAAATAATTGATACTATAGACAACAAAGAATTCAGGAGATAGAATTCAGTCGAATATCGTCACAACACCTAGACACAGAAGACAGACACAAATACAGAACCAGATTCCCAATATGAAAGAATATGGAAATATACAAATAAACAGTGAACAGTGGACAACAAACACAAAGCAATAGACAACACAAGTAAAACCAACGAAAAAATGCAACGTTTCGGGGATTACAATCTATCCCCGTCTTCAGGCTGAGAGACAGCTGGTCAAAACACCAAGATGCGAATGAAGTTCGCTAGAAAATTGGGGCTTATATAGCCTGGAGCCCCACTTTTCTAGCGAACTTCATTCGCATCTTGGTGTTTCTAAAAATTAATGAAAAATTCTGTTTTTTTTTAAACAACGGAAAATATTACAAACAGTGTTGATACTATATTATGTACAAATTCTAAATTAGAAGAAAAATTAATCGCAAAACCGAGTATTAAAGACATAATTATTTTTAGGAGAATTTAAGCTGCAATTTATATGAATAAAAAATTGTGTAGTAATAAACCAATTTATGTCGGAATGAGCGTATTAGATTTATCGAAAACTTTAATGGGTTATTTTTACTGTAGTGTTATGAAACCAAAATATAGAGATAATACAGAATTATGTTATACAGATACAGATTCTTTAATGTATTATATATAAACAAATTATTTTTACGAAGATATGATAGAGATTATTCAATAACTTGATACTTCAGATTAGTGAAAAGATAATAGATATAATATTCCACAAATAGACAAAAGAGTAATTGGTAAAATGGAAGTAAAAAATAACGGAAACATTATGGAAAAATTTATTAGATTAAAATCAAAAATGTATGCCTTAAATATTGAAGAAGATGTTAAGAAAAAATCCAAAGGCATTAAAAATAGCGTCGTTAAAAATAAAATAGCATGATTATAAAAATTGTTTATTCGAAAAAAAAAATATTTTACAGAAATGTAAACCTTATAAGAACTAAAAATACGTAATTTATTTTCAATAGTATCTAGAAAAAGACCCTTAAGCCCCGAAGATGATAAAATATTTATTCTTGAAAATGGGTCAGGGAGAGATTTTGGTCGGCGCTTAACATCAAGGTCTTTAGCGCTGGTGAGGGGTGACATGATGTGAGTATATAGCGGCGCCGGAATGAATGGGCGGGGTAAACGGGAGATCCCCGAGAAAATCGCCCGGAACGATTCCCACATGCGAAAATCCGGGGACCGACCCCACCGGGAATTCAACCCGGAAATCCTTGTGGGAGGCGAGAAGTGTGACCTCTCGGCCACCCCCTTCTTTAAAATGGAATAGATACATTACCTTGGGAGCATTATCAATTTGAAGAGAAATAATTAATTAATTTAGGAATAAATAAAATTATTTGTACTACAACAATTTTATTAATCACAATAGATTCTACAAGGGCCGAAAATCAAATGGTAACTATAATAAAATGCGCAAATAATTTTGGATACTTGAAAATATCTGGGCAAGACATAACTGCAATAAATCCATATGATGTTACAAAGGCAGTCAGACTTTTCCAAGAATATCACAGCATTCCAATTACTGGTAAAATAAATAATGAAACAATGAAATTAATCAAAATTCCAAGATGTGGGGTAACAGATAACGTATCTGAATTTTCTACTGTCGTCGACAAATGAGCAGTAAATACTATTAAATGGCATTCTGTATTGATCAATTCCCAAATAATTAATTTAACTCGAGCAGCATTTCAAATGTGGAGTAAACATACTGATATTATATTTCAAGAAGGTCCTCAAAATCCAGATATAATAATATCAAACAAACAACGGGTTCATACATTTAAAAAATTTCAACAAATATGTCCCGACAAGTAAGATGGAAAAAGAAGAACACTCGGCCAAGCATTTTTATTCCAAAATCAAACAATTCTTCAGTTGAAATTCAAATTAATGCTAGCGATGATATGTATTTTAATTATGCTGACAAATCTGACGAAAAAAAAATATTTTTAGCGTATTATTACATGAAATTTGCCACACCTTAGGAATACAGCATTCGAATGTTTACGATTCTGATATGTATCCACTTTATTCTCCGTAACGAATAGAATTAAAAACTGATGATATTTTAGCAATACAAAACCTTCATGGGAAACGAACTATTATTGTCAATACTAGGACCACGCCTTTACTATCACCACCACCTACACAAAAATCAATAGAAACAGAGTTATGTGATTTAAAATCCATCAATAAATTGTTTATAGTTGATCAGGTGATGTTTATTTTTTACAAAAACTGATTTAGACTTATGATTTAGTGTAAAAGAGAGTTAGTAAACCTAAACTTATTACTAATTGGCTGACATTTTTACAAAATAATCTTGAAAGTTTTACAGTAATTTATCACAGACCTTCAGGGAAAATGTAATTTTTATTGATTCATGTGTATATCTTTTTAATTATACCGGCTACAACTCCAATATAGTTATACAAATAGTATTACTGAATTGAGATTACCTCAAGATTAAAAAATTTTACGCCGCTATAAACACATACTCTGGCAACACCTTCATATTTTACGATGAGATATATTTTATGGAATTGGATGAACGTTCGTTTAGCGGTAAAAATATTAGATCAATTTCAAAAAATTTCCCAGGTTTACCGCCAGATTTTGATTAAGCTGTTAGATACGCTAATGAAATGTTGTACTTTTATAAAGATACAAATTACCACGAAATTAGTGAATTTACAAACACGTGGACTAGGGCTGGTTATTTTGATTTTTAATTATTTAATATAAAATATACTGTGTACTAATGGAAGCTATTTCAATTCATTACGAAAATACTATTACAATATAATATATTATAAATTTTTTTAATAATTTGTGTTTGTAAAAATTATAAAATTAGAAATTAATAAAATAATTGTACTATATATTATATTTTAATCATTTATTGAATGTGCAAATGGGACTATTTTATATTTTTCTCTGGCTGAATATTTTAATTCTATTTTAAGTGATTCTTTTGTTTATTCGTCAATATGTTTACAAATTTAAAAACTGTTAACAGTTTCTTTGTTATACTTGTTATATTTTTCAATTTTAGCAGTTTTAAGTATTCTTTTTGCCAAAAACATTTCTCTTTATGATTAAAGTTTATTTCTTCGTCTTTAGTTTTTATAGTTTCGGCTTTATCAAAAATTTGTTAAAAATATTTGGTTTTTGATCTAAAAGTTTTTGTTTTTGTGCTTCAAAATTTTTTCTATGACTTTATTGTTTCGTCGTTTGTTTCAATCATGTTTTTATATTCGACATTAATTCTGTCTAAATTTGAATTAACCCATTTGTAATCCATTTTTATCTTTAATTTTGTCTAAAAGTTATTGTTTTTCAGTTTTAAGATAATTTATTTCTTTTTCAGAATACATTTTATTATTTCTAATCATTCCATTTTGTAAAACGAATTTTATATTTAATTCTTTAACAGTTTTTTTGTAACTGTATATAATCATTACTTCAAGTATTTATTCTTTGATTGTTTATATGAATTTGATCTAAAAGTTTTTGTTTTTCCGATTTAATATTTTTTAATTGGTTTAAGAAGCTCTCTCCGGTTGTCAGCAAGTAGCCGGTTAGCTATACTAATACTCACAATTCTTCCATCTTTAGTTTTGACTGTTTCATCTGCAGTTTTAATCCTTTCACCTATATCTTTTATTTGATCTGAAAGTTTTTGTTTTTGAGATTAAGATCATGTATTTAAATTTTTAGTTTTACATTATTATTTAAAAATTCTTTAGGATTATTATATTTATCATAAAAAGGTTTGGAGTGTTCAAACTTTGCGTAATGTTAAAAACAAAAAAATATATATATATAACTCATTTTGAAAAATTAGGAATTTATTAAAATGTGGAAGAAGTTATAAAATGTAGTAATAATCGAACATTTCGTACATTGACTTGTTTTCCATAGTCATCAGTACTTTAAATTTCTACAGTTCTATTAATTGGATCATGAAAATAATAAAATTTTGGGTTAGTTGTTTATATTTATATTTTAGGCATTCCATAATTAACTTTTAGAGGAAAAATATCAATAATTTCTCCATTTGTATTATTAGTCATATCAATATTTGAAGAAAACACCAGCTCTTATCCCATTAACTCTAATACAAAAACAAAAATTTCATTCGCTTTAATACTCGTATTTGTCATAATTTCAATTGATAATTTTAAAAATTCACTGGCGATTGTATTAAGATACATATTATATTTTGTTTTATTAATTACACGCATTTTTTATTCATGTTGTTGAAACAAAAGCTAATTAAATCATTAATAGTTTTTTTTTTCAGACAGCAAAAGCTTAATTAATCCCTGAAAGTCACCCAAGTCATAATTTTCTTTATTTAACTAACATATTGTTTTTTTTTTCTGTTTCTCTATTTTTTCCTAAAAATATTTTTTTTAGCTTGTTTACTTTCTTGTATTTGAATAATAAAATCATCCTCAATATTTTCAAAATAATGATCAAACGAAAATTCTTTGGGTGCTACTGCATTTGTAATTATTAGATCTCGTAACCAAGGTAAATTAAATATAAAATTGTTATTATACTTTGAAAAATAATTATAACCTTGAGTATTATTTAAATACATTAATTAGAAAATTTTTATTTAGTTAAATGGTTTATTAGTTCGTAGAACCTACCAATCATAACAATTTATTAAGTAAAACAGGAATCGTTAATTTTGATTTCAAACCAAATGGTTCAGTCAATTTTTACGAATCAAGTTTGGTGTTAAAAATTAATTACAATACTAAGAGAAAAGACTCTGTTGCAGCAATTCCTAATAAAACTCCTACTCAATTATTAAAAAAAATATTTGATTTTTTTCAAGAATGATTATTATTATCAAACAAAAAAAAATTGCAGAACAAAATCATATTTTTAATTATATAAAGAGCCACTGTCCATTTTCAAATGATCCAAGATATAAAATGTATTGACTTAAAAATATTCCATGTTTAGCACATGAATCAGCTGGGGATTTTATTTGTAATATCCCATTAAGATTTTTATTTTCCAATTTATAGGTAAAAATTATTTTCACACAGATTACAAAGAATTATACATTTACCTTAAAAAATTAATAATTTTGTATTTACTTCTCTCAAATGAAAGTTTGGATTTTGATTATAGTACTACGGCGCTAATTCTTAAAATTTCTCATTTTTTATATGTAAATGAACTTAAATCAGATTCGGAAATAATTAAATATAAAAATTTTACCAATTCAACAAGCATCGGAACATCTGGTTACTGCAGAAAGAGGTGATTAAAATACCATTCAACTGTAGATATACACTTAAATTATATTGTTTTTTAATGAAAATAATGAAATTGTTAATGGTGTACATTCAATTTAATTAATTATTAATAACGAAATTATTCAGAAAATTGATTGCGGTGAAGAATGTGAGCTAAAACATTATTACGAAAAATATTTAAGTCGAATGAAAAGCACGAAGAAATTATGACAGCTTTATCTTATGAAAAATACATTAAGGGTTGTTCCCGAGTTTATTTCAGACTGGTGCCAATAACTCAAATATTTTTTAACCAAAAGGTTTGAAAAAATTTGAGTCAATGTGCAGTCACACGATGTACAATACTGTATATGCGTTTTTTTTAAATAATGTACCATTCGTCAGCAAAAAAATAATTTTCTTCATTTTTGCATATTTTCACGACAAAAAAACGTGGTACTTTGGGTAATGAAATCTAAAAAACCGTTCAGTATAATTCTACAAAAAAAAATCAGCTACAAATTATAACATATAAGTGTCAAAACTGTGCAGCGAAATTTTGATATTTTCGAAATCACTGCAAAACTCCGTAACAATTAAAGAACCCTTTTATTATTTTAATTTAGCTAATATTAATGAAACTATAGTCATTATAGTATAAATTAAAATTTTAATCAAGTAATACTAATAAAATTTTAGAACATGTAAAATTATATTTCTAATGTATAAATGTAATATATTTTAAACCCTCTCGATGATTTTAATCTTAGTACAAAATATAAAATTAAAGAAGAACCTCGTAACATTTCTTATTTTCGTAATGTATTTATACGTATTGTTAATGGTTCTTCCGTATGTGGAAAAACCAATTTTGTATTAAATTTAATACTAAAAATTATTGAAATTTATTAAACAGGTGGAATAAAAATAAGACTACAAATTTGTACGAAAACTATTGAACAAGAAATGTATCAAAAACTTATAGAAGATATAAATAAAAACTACAAAAATTTTAATTAAATTAATTAATCTAATTCAATTTCTTATTTTAACGGCGAATATTTTAATACCTAGAATTATGATGAACGTAAAGAAATTATAAGTTTTAATTATATGCTTAGTGTTAGGAACAAAGAAGGTACAAATTCATTAATTCGGCTAGTAGACGGAGATAAACATCAATATTTTTTTTAACACAAAGACATACAAAGAATTGAATCTCACGTAGAATAAATTGTAATTATCTAATTACTTTTAAACCTTTGTTAGAAGAGGCAAATACTATTTGCTCTGAATGATAAGGAAGTATTTTATATCCTTCGGAATTAATACAAAGATTTGAACATAATCAATATTTTAGTTTATTTTGTGATTTAGGAAAACTGAAGATTATGAAATTTTACGAAATATTTAAAGTTTCAACTCACACATTAATTGATCAATATGAAATTTTAATTGGTAAAAAAAACGGGAAATGATTCTGGCACTATACATAGTGAAATTATAAATATTTCTAGAGAATTAAAAACATTTGGTTTAACTAAAATATAAATATATCTTAAATTTATTATAATCAATTATAGGATTATTCGGTTATTTTGCATTTTATTTATCTTGACTTTTTTTTTTTTTTTTTTTTTTTTTTTAACAAAATTTACCTAATCTATTATGAGGAATTAAAACACTTTTTTTTTGGTTGTGCAAGGAATATTCCGTTGTTTAAACGTAAACAAACAAACGAATCTGAACAAGGATATTTATCTCTAATGAATTTTACACTATTTTTAACAAAATTATATTTCATTATTAATATTTTTAATTCTTCTTTTTCCATTTATTTAAAAATTTATTTGGTTTACGGTATAATTTAAATCAATACATATACGATATAGTTTACAGCATGTAGCAGTAAGTGAATATAATTTTTTTGTTATTTTTATTGTTGAACAGGTGTTTAACGGGTGTTGAAATGTTGTTTTAGGTGTTTGGTGTTTTGAATTTTTGGACGAGTGTTTTAGATGTTTGGACGGGCGTTTTAGGTGTTTGAACTGTGTTTTAGGTATTTTAATGGGAGTTTTAGGTGTTTGAACGAGCATTTAACGGGTGTTGAGCCGTTTGAACCATTAAAATTATAAAATCACTTTCAGGATACTTCAAATGTTAAATTATTTTTAAAAATTTTTAAACATATTTTATTTTCATTACTCAATAAATTATAATCTATGATATCGTCAGGTTTTATTATCATTTTAAAATTGTAATTATCACATAATTCAGCCAATGTATTCCTCTGATTAAAATTAAAATTTAATTTTTTAAAAGTTTTTTGAAAATCAGTAACGATAAGATTTTTGCTTCAAATTCCTTTAATTAAAAAAAAAATTCATATTTTCTTCATCACCTAAACAAAGTTTTTGTTTAACATTCGTTATTGTTTAAACTTGACCAGATTCAATTTTTTCTTTTAAAATTTTACTAGTTTTAAACACTTCATTACTTTTATTTTATAATATTTTATCAGATTTATGTGTATCTTCAATATTTTTATTTTCGCAATACAGTAATCAATATCGTGAAATAATGCTATTTCATCAACTTTATTAACGGAATTTTACCTTTTTCAATATTTAATAATAAATTAGTACCAGGTCTGGTGTAATTATGACTAGGTAAATAAATTTGAAAAGGTAATTTATTTATCCAGTTAATTATGTCCCCTCCCATTTTATAACTGACATTATTTTTTAGTCTCAGTTCTAGAATAGAAACTTAAAAAAGTTAAAAACTTTTAAATAATTAAATTTTAAGTTTACGAGGCATTTTAATTATTTTTTCTCCATCGGCGTTAATTGCAAAAATATTTATAAAGAAGAATGTATAAATATTATGTTAAAATTAAATCATTAGAATAGTTAATTCAGAAAACGAAATGAGGGTTGTGGGACATACTGGGTTTGTTATATAAAATATTTATCGACTGTTTATTATTTCGATTCATTTGGCATTCAACCTCACCAAAAATTAATTGACTCGTGTAAAAAAATAATTATTTTACATATAATGGTAAAAATTACCAAAATGATAAATGGTCTTGTGGATATTGGTGTACATTTGAAATATTCGGAACAATTAATTACAACCAAAATAACAATTAATTTTTTTTAAATAACAAAATTTATCAAATTTTTTTGCCAAATAACATTACTTCAAAAATTACTTTTAAAAAAAATTAAAAAATTCATTTTAAAAATATGACGTTTTATTTTTAAAACATTTAATGAATTTTTTTCTTTTTAAATTGCGACAAAAAACTTGTGAGGAAAATTCGACGGTGAAAAATTACAACTAATAATTCATGTAATGTTTTTAATCACCTTTTCTATAAAAATATTTATAAAAATTTAAACTAAGATTTTCATAATTCCTATTTAACTAATAAAAAAGTTAGAAATATGATTGTTGATTATATTAACAGAAAAAAACCTACTAACTGGGAGGATGAAGATTGTTACGAAGCAAAACTAACTGAAGAATATATTGAATGATTTCAAAATGAAGTTAATTGGCATCATCTTTCTTTTTATCAAGATTTACCTGAAAAATGTATTGAAAAATTTCAAAATAAATTTGATTGGTAAAATATTTCTTAAATTTAAGATTTGCCCGAAAATGTTATTGAAAAATTTCAAAATAAGCTGATTGGAAATATATTTCCGAAGAACAAAAATTATCAGAAAATATTATTAAATAAAAAATATTATCAAAAATTTTCAAAATAAAATAGATTGGGAACAAATTTCTGAACTTTTCAGAAATATAATTGAAAAATTTCGAAATTAAGTACCTTGGAATTTTATTTCAGTATATCAAGAATTATAAGAACATGTTATTGAAAACTTTCAAGATTGTGTTAATTGGGGATATATTATTGTAATTCAAAACTTATCAAAAGGTTTAAGATAGAGTTTAGTTATTGTATATGAAAAAATATTGATCTAATTTAAATTTTAAAACTATTAATATTACAATCAATAAAAATAGATTTTTAAGAATATACAATTTTTTTTTTTAATTTTCTTACAAATCACCTCAAAAATTACTTTTTTTATAAATAATGGAAAAAATTGTTTTTAAAATATAAAAAGTTATTAAAAACTAATTAACATTTTTAAAAACAGTTTATTAATTTTTAAAATATCTAACAAAATAATACAACTTTCTAAGAAAATAATTTATAGTTTTAAAACGAGTTATTTTGTTTTTAAAAATCTAATAATTGTTTTTCTTTATAAATAGAGACCAAAAAATATGTGAGCAAAATTCGAGGGAGAAAAAGCGGCATCTAATATTTTTAATAATGTTTTTAATAATCATCTTACTTATGAAAAATATTATAAAAACTTAGAACCGGAAGACTATAAATAATTTATATTTAACAAATAAAAAATTATGGATTCGGTTTTTATACGTTAACAGAAAAATCCAATTGTTTGGGACGATGAAGAATATTTTTATGAAATTATAGAATTAATTAAATAATTTATTGAAGAATTTCAAACTGAATTTGATTGGGAATTTATATCTGAAATTTAAGATTTATCAGATAATTTTATTGAAAAATTTCAAAATATAGTAGATCAGAATTATATTTCTTCAAAACAAATATTATCAGAAAATTGAATTGAAAATTTTAAAAATAAAGTAAACTGGATATATATTTGAATAAACCAAAAATTATCAGAATATTTTATTGAAAAATTTCAATATAAAGTATATTGGGGTTATATTTCTCATAAACAAAAACTATCATAAAAGTTTTATTCAAAATAAAGCAGATTGGACTCATATCTCCAGACGTCAAGGATTATTAGAACATTTTATTGATAAATTTCAAATGAAATTGATTGAAATAAAATTTCTAAATTTTAAAAATTATCGGAAAGATGTATTGAAATACGTCAAAACAGAGTTAATTGGGAACTTATTTCTGAATATCGAAAACTAAGCGAAAATGTTATAGAAAAACATAGAAATAAAATTGATTGGGGGGAAATTGTTATATTTCAAAATTTATCAAAAAAAATTAGAATAAATTTCAGGGGGGGTACAATTTCAATTTTTTTTATAATAAATCTGACTAAAATGAGTGAGTGTGTGAGTGAGTGAGAGATTTTTTGGTCAGCGCTCAACATCGAGGTCGTTAGCGCTGGTGAGGGGTGACATGAGTTGAGTATGGAGCAGCACCGGTGGGGGAAACGGGATATCCCCGAGAAAACCCGCTGACCAACGGCATCTTCTGGCTGATAAAAATGAAATTAATTTTAAAGCATTCTTAAGAAAAAATAAAAATATATTATTTTAGGGTTTTGGGCCCGCCAAAATGGTGGGTTTTAAAGACACAGATTAATAATTTATAATTTTTATGTTTGTTCCATTATTCCATAACTTTAAATTTTTTATTTTTTCATTCTAAAAATTTGAAATCGATATTTATGTTTTTAAATGGAAAATGGGAAAATATTTAAATTTAAAAGCAAAATTTAAAAGTTTTTGAAAGCAAAAATTTAAAATTATCCTGTGTAGGTATACAGGATTCAATTTAATTTTTTGTTCCATTACGAAAGTGTCCCTGCGCTAGAATCGGCAAATATCATATACTAAATGGTCGTTGAAAGGAACTTCAAAGTCTTACCCTATTATTTTATTTGTGGAATGTTGGTGCAGGTAATTTATTTTACGATTGCAGCTGTTATTTTTCCAGCTACAGTAATGTCATAAAGCTATTTTTCCCACTTTTGAGAAGCTGGCAGTCATATTTTTAATAAGCGGACAGTAATTTTTAGTTAGAGACATAGTTTGAATGTCTTATTTTCGTGGTTAACACAATGGAAACCAGTTTAATAGTTTTATACGAAAAAACGCTATTCGTGACACGAATTTCGTCTGCATACAATTTACAAATATCAATAATGAGTAGCGACAGGAATATTTCGCGAATTTAATGATCTGCAGGCTAGAATCCATTGTAATATGCATACACGACTATTCTTTCATAGTCTGCTGTTCCACTGAGTAGCAGTTAGTTGGCAAATGGTCGGGGCTTCAGTATGCATAGGATAGTTTATTCTAACATGCAGGTCATTGAATTCGAGAAATTTTCCTGTCCCTAATAATGAGTAATTTCATGTCAGATTGGTTGGTCCTGTCATTTTGTTTTTTATGTTCATAAAGTGAAAGTGAAAATAACAAACACTGCCATTTTAACGCTCTGATAACCCTCTTTATTCCCGACAGTCTAATGAAGTACAAGATGTGGCAATGAATTGATCCACAGTGAAATTTCTTGTACTCTGACGTAGTCCCGTGCGCCGCTCACAGATGTCGAAAAAATGTTATTTTAGGCTCCTTATTAGTCGCCATATTGTATTTTATTTTTATTTTCGCTTTTATGAAATTCCGAGAAGAACAATGTGACATTTGCGATTATGCACGACGGTACAAGCATCAAAGTTGAACTTTTAACGTATATTTAGGCCGCAATCAGTCCAGCGAAATTAAGAATATAAAAAATAATTACTGAACTGTTTGCGGCCTTAATACAAATTAAAAGTTAATCAGCGATGCTTGGTATGTGGTGCAAAGTGAATAGAATTTAAGTTATAAAAATTAATTTCTCATTTTTTTTCTCAGCATTTCAAAAAACGTGAACTGTAGTAATATATACATATAACAAGGTCAGCTACTAAATCTTTGCCTCATTTCTTTTTTCAAGTGATGTAATATTACCACCACGGCGACACGGGTTCGATTCCCGGTGGGGTCAGTCCCCGGATTTTCACATGTGGGAAACGTGCCGGACGATGCCTCTGGTCGAGGGGCTTTCTCGGAGATCTCCCGCTTCCCCCGCTCCTTCATTCCGGCGCTGCTCCATACTCACGTCATATCACCCCTCACCATCGTTAAAGACCTCGATGCTGAACGGTGACCAAAATATCTCACTCACTACCACTACGTGCAAGACGCTGACGCGTGCTCTTGTAAGCAATTAGAATGTATAAAATCTTGTGTAAACAGACGAGGTAGCCGGCCGTGACGCCAACGGCTATTCCCGCGCTTAAACTTAGGCTTACATCTATCTATAAATCTCGACTTCGCCTCTAACACTTACACCTTTTTGGCGGGAACGGACCACCAATGCCCTACAACCTTAGGAAACGCCTTACAGCCAATGAGATCGCAAAACGTTTAACAGTGCCACTCGTGAGCCGAATGCTACTGTAAACTTGTCAATCGTTTGTTCTTTTTGGTAATATTATGCTTCGCTTACACAGATTTTGTCTTTAGTAGTCTAAAAATACTTATTTGGTTTAATTGCTATTATATATTATTTATAATGTCCTATTAAGGCGGCCGCGGTGCCATATCGCCTCTACCTTAATACACGGACACAGCGTGCAGTGGTATCGTAGATCACTCGCCTGACTGACACTTTCAGTGGTGACCTCATCTTTTTATTGGTGGACAGTTTTAAGCATATTTCTAGAGTAGTTCCACACGAATCCCGTGAGTAGTTTTTTCAGATACAAGTTTAAAAAAAAAGCTGTTTTTAGCCATTTTTAGGGACTTTAAATTATTTTTCTAACTGACGTGTTGCTTTGAAACTTTCTTTCCGTCATCATTTGAAGTGTAGTTTCTTTTCGTACATTGACGTAATGGGCACGTGTGGAATAGTTTCGTCCGCACATTACAATGCATGCCGTCGTGTGAAACCGGTTAATTTGACACCCGATACTGAGTACCAACAAAAACAATTGCGCTTTCTAACTCTATGAAATTACTTGTACGTAAATATCTCATTGAGCGTGTACTACACCATATACACGTTAAAACCTTTCATTATTTTTTGTAAACCGGGTATATTCTGATACAGGATATGTAAAACACCATACGCAGACGGACACATGACATCATGTTTTAGGGTAACTCTTCAGACATAAATAATGTTTTCTGTATGCAGAAGTGAGCTGTAAAAGTAATACATGGGAGAAAACAGACTGAATGCTGTAGGCCCTTTTTAAAAGTTCCAAAATAATGACGTTAGCTTGTGAATATATTTACTCATTGTTGACATTTATCTCTAAAAATCAGAAGTTGTTCCACAAGAATGAACACTTTTATCTACATAACACTAGAAGTGAAAAACTTTTACACATGCCTCTTGTCAACTTGACCTTACAGCAAAAAGGTCCTTCATACACTGCTTGCAAGTTGTTAAACAAACTCCCGAGGCACCTGCAAGATGCATGTTTATCAAACACAAAAATGTCCAAAAACTCCTTAAAGAATTCTTAAACCTCAATGCTTTTCACTCAGTCGACGAGTATTTGAGTGAATCTCTGACTGTGTAGATACTTATTTAAGATATTTGCTCTGGGTTAACATTCTGTTTCTTCTATTCTTTGTCTTTCTTCTGCATGTGGAGACTATGAAAATATTGACATGAGCTCACACATAGTCACGAGTCCAAACTGACAAGAATAATGTTGAATTTCGCTCTGTTACTGTTAAACGTATATCTTATGTCATTTATTCATTTGATTGTATGTTGTTAACATGGCTTGTCCGATATATTTGTGCAAAAAAAGAACACAAAAAAGTTTCACGGATGCAATAAATTAAACTAATCTAAGCACTTGAGTGGCCCAATTCCAAAATGTCACTTGTCCAATTTCTTTGTTTTATGGAATTCCGTACGTTTTGTTAGGAATTCCACAAAACAAAAACACGAATTTAAGAAAAAATGGACAAGAGACATTTTGGTATTGGGCCAATCATTTATTCTTATTTATTATTACGTCACAAAAATATAATGTCGTCGCTGAAAGTCTGATGGAGGACAGACTATAACTAGAGACGTGCAAAATTCACGTTATCATTTGGTAGCAGACTAAACTTCACTTTCCTATACATATCAGAGCATAATCTGCGATTAAATTGGCCACGAACATTTATGTGTTGTCATTTACGTGTGTTAC
The DNA here is from genome assembly GCA_003012365.1 of Medauroidea extradentata. NCBI lineage: Eukaryota > Metazoa > Arthropoda > Insecta > Phasmatodea > Phasmatidae > Medauroidea > Medauroidea extradentata. The sequence goes on from PNEQ01084543.1 coordinate 236,708, forward strand.
GTCTTTACAGAGATTGGCCTCTCTACCGTGTAAGCATTCTCCGCGACAAATCACGACAATATCGGCCAGCGGGAGACGTCGAACGAGCCAATAGTAAGTTGGAGTCTAGTCAGCTGTCAGAAAATAACGTGAATTTTGCATGTCTCTAACTATAACGGAAAGTCTTCACGCTAGTTGAGTTTAGTGTCTTGTGTATAGAGGCTATGATATGTACGGTGCGCATACCTGAATTACACGTACCGCTCCGGCATACACGCCTTGGATACGGCGCCAGGAAACTGTAGCTATAGTGATGAAGACGGATATCTAATGTAATATTTAGTCACTTCAATTCATGGGACCAGATGAGAGTAATCAATAGAGACTCGAACAATTAGTGGGTTCACTGACCTGTACACTAGTCTTCAAGAATAACTATGTATCAGAGACGTTCAACGGATGTCAAATAAGTCACGGGTAGAGGTACGTCAATTTCGCAGATACATTCCAGGTCAGGTTGAACGCCAATTATGTATACTTCATTGTCATGTCTGTGACTTGCTGGCGGCTGTTATGAAACGCCTTTGACTATTGCAAGCCAGTAGTTAACAAGGAAATAATGCGAAGTGCAATCGCTTGCTACCTGCTTGTACTGTTATAAGCCAATAGACAATCGATTGTGGCCAGTGCGTATACAGGACTGACAAGTCAAAGCTGCTGCCAGATGAATCCGTGAAATTGACGCACCTCTAGTAATGGACCAATTGCGAAAGAGACACGAACTTATAGTTGCAGGAATTCTAGTGTGTGCGTAAAAGAAAACGCGAATTTTTCAGGTGCCTAGTAATCTCTTTTCTATACTGAGGAAAACTTTTTTACATATTTACAGGGGTAAGTCTATTCTTCCGACACAACTTTGACGACTGCAAGCCAGTAATAAACAAAAGTAATAATTCGTGGAGATAACACGTGCTACCCACTAGTAGAAGCCAATGGACGTTCGAGTTTGACCAGCGCGTGTATAGTATCTGAGAAGTTTAGGCTGCTGACAAATCACACAGTTCTTAATATTTTTATAATATTCATTCACTGAGAAAAGTATATCAATTCCGATACAAATTAAAAATAGTACAAATCTTTTGAGTTCGAATACTATACTTCAGTATTTAATGTATGTGTTCTTTAACATGTTTGCACTTAATTTGTTTTGTGTGTTAAATGCAAATTTATGGCAGAAAAGTTAAAAAAAAACACATACATTGAATTAATTCTTCAAACAAACATTTTTTATTTATACTCTAAAAAAATTATGGCTTTAAAACAAAGAATTCGTACATCAGGGTAATAGTCGAATTTTATAGGCTTTGGCTAAAAAAAAATTTTATATATGTACTTTTTTTATTAAAATATTTTCAGACACTTAGTTTTATATACTGACAAATTAAAATCAAAATTGCACTATTTTGGGAAAGTGCAACAGGAGAAAACTTACTGATGCGTGGAAATGAATTACTTCACACAAAAAGTTTTTAAAATCTATGGAAATATTTTTAAGAACGAAGAAACTATCACAATAGGGAAATGTTTGCATCCTTTTTTATTTGTAGCGGTTACAAAAAAAAAAACAGTCCTTTTGGCTCAGTTTTGAAAATTATTCCTTCAATCTTATATTCTCTATCCAAAGTCAAATGGCTAGAGCACTCGGCTCCCACTAAGACGATAAGAATCACTGCATTTTCGAATGTAGGAATCGTACCGGACAATGTCGCTGGTTGGCGGGCCTTCTTCGGGGATCTCCCGTTTCCCCCACCCTTCTTATTCCAGAGCCACACCATTCTACGGCCACATCTCATGATGTCATCCTTCTGGGTATGCAGATGCCTGTGTACGCCCAGTAGTAAGCCCTCATCCCGGATGTTACCCTGACACTCGAGTACCCTCCAAATACAGTATTGATTTATTTCACCTTTAACATGGAGATATTTTCGTTTATTCAAGTTTTATAACCAACAATATGCTCACACTAAACAAATTAATTTTAATTTTAAATCAACTTATCTTGAGTAATGCTTTTTATCCATTACTGTAATTGCTCACGTAGACTACTGTACTACAAGATAAGCTACTAAATCTTTGTCTCATTTCATTTTCCAAATGATGTAATATTATGATCACACCAGTAAACTACAAAAAGCTTACAAAAATTAAATTGAATATCATAAAACAATATATGTTTATTAACACATTTAAATTTTGAAAAATTCAATAATACTAAATACTGATGAATATTCTCTTTATTTAAGTAGCCTTTAAATTAAATGGTTTGAAATTCTTAAAATATAATGTTCAGTTACTAAAAGCTTGTCATATTAAAGTTAACAAAATGCTTGGCTGGAATTTAAAAACAAACATTTTGAGTTTTCGAGAGTACCTACTGTAATATTTGATTGCAAGCAGATTGTATAATGTATTTAAAGTAAAAAAATATTATAGAATTAATATACTGGTAAATATATTCAATTACTCTCATTTTTTAATGTCCAACTACACATTCAGTAACAAGATTATAATTTTGAATAACTTAGTTTCAAATCTCCTTCATAGTTTTGCCAAGTGCAATTCAATTCAACTTTTTTGAAGGCATTGTCCTGTTTAAAATAATCTTTACTATAAACAAGCCTCGTTAAATTACAATAGCCTGGGTATTTTAATCCAAACCTAAAGAAAAATGTTTTTTTAAGTCTGCTTAACGGGTTTATTTTTATTATAGATTAACAAGACTAGTTTTTATTCATTTCTTCTGTGTACTTATTTTTATTACGGGTTAATGAGATAAGTTTTTATTAATTTCAACTGTGTACTGTCATAGTTTCAAGTGTCAATTGCAAATCATTTAACAGATTACATAATAATTTAGGATACTCTCCAAGTCAACTTCAAAACTGTATCTATGACAGGAAAATTTACATTCAAACTAGAAGCTCAGGTTTATCAGAACTCTGTTTAAAATTATGGATGTTTTAATATAATTGTGGTCATTGTATTGCTTATTGAACAATGCTCATCCACAGAGGCCAGACCGCAGACTTCTTGTTTCATAAAACAGGGCAGTTCTTAACCAAAACAATTATTGTAGAGTGTGTGTGTGTATATATAACTAGCATCCTGTATTATTGATAATGACATTAAAATTTATCATAAACTGTACAAACTACTTATTACAAGTTAAAGAATTGTCCAACTCACATAGGCGGAGAGGCGATGACAGTGCTGTCTAAAAAAAATACAGGGGCAACCATTCCCTGGGGCATCATTTAAGGGGGCAGAGTGGGAAGCAATTGCCCCTCCCTGAATTCAGAATGAAAAGAGTGTAAAATTTGTTTTCGTATAAAAGTTTTGTTATTGATGTATTGCTTACACTAATACATAAAACTTAAAGTTTCATTATTAAAGTTTGGGTACACAACGTAGAAATTCTTAAATAGCAGTCTCCCAAATGCAACAAGGCTATTGCGCAAAATAAATATTATCCCCGCACCAAATAAAAACCTGAAATGACGCACCCGATCATACCTTTAATACCACCTGTATGTGCTCTGAACCTATGTACGTACTTATATATCTGGTACAGATGCAGCCTACGGTTTTAATAAACTCGGCAACACATTCAGTATTCATTTTGATAATGCGGCACGGCATTTACCCATTATATTTTGTTCCCATTAAATTATAAATTTTTACACGTACAGTAGTTTGCTGATAAATATCTTGAGACAAAGATGATGCTGCAATAAACAAGAACTACCCAAGATTCCGTCCTGCAAGTTCTTTCCAAACATTCAAATACCTCTCCTAATAAGACATAAGAAATTTAATGTACTATAAATTTTACTACATTCTTCTTAAGTGTTCGTACGATAACAGTTATTTTATATAAATAAGTAATCTTATATTACAACTATTCAAATATTTCCGGTTCCTATAATATGTCGTAAATAATTCTTCAAATTAATTTTAGTGCAACCATTTTTAGAACTGTAAAATACAATGTTTTGTTAAAATGTATGAGACTAATATTTTAATATTTACAGAATGCGTGTTTAGTGAAGTGTTTTGTCCAAAAGTCCATGTAGACATGTATTTGTAATTAATAAATGAATAATTCTCACGAATAATACACTACAATCATAAGTCAAAAATAACTCCTTTGTTTCAACATTAAAATGACAAATGAACAACCCAAAAATTAATTTAAATATTATGGATTTTGGGCAATTTTAACATCATCATTACCTACCAAAAGTTTTAAATGCTGTTACACTTGTTTACTTCTTTTAGTCATGTACCATCACAAGACCAAACAAAACAAACAGAAAAACAGAAAACAAATATAAAAACAAAAATATACATCATTTGACCTTTCTTTTCTTTGTTTTGATATTGTTATCTGTTATTTTATCTTTTGTTTTGTCTAGTCTTGTGTTTGTGACGTCGCTGTTGGATCTACTTGATGTAAGTGTAACATTTTTTGTCTTGGTTATTTGTCTGTGCTGTCTTAAATTTGGTGTCCCAAGCTTTACAGTTTTTTTCCCTTTCGATATTCACTTTGAATTATAAATTTTTGTTTATATATTTTTTTGTGAGTTTGATACTTTCTCTTGCAAGTTTTTTTTCTAATTATTATTTAAGTGTATACCACAGCCAATTCAGCTTTGTTTTTATTTTTAATTTATTTTTTACCTCAGTTCACTATTTGCGTTCTGATAGGATATAGCACTGCAGTGGCGTTATATCCAAAATATTTCACTAAATATTATAATTTTTAGGTTTCAAATGTTTTATTTCAAAGTTTGATACAGTCAAATGTCATATTTTAAATTTAGTTACTTTCAAATGGCTTTTTTTTTATGTTAGTTACATGACAAGTGTACAGTGCATTAAGTAATTGGTTAACTTAGCATGAGCTTCCAGCATATATTGCTATGTAACAGAATAAACTAACACGTAAATATAAGATAATTTTTAAGATTTTGTATTTGTTTTTAGCTTTAACCTTTTACATTTACTACAGTAATTTTGTACAGAAACTATGTAAAAAAAAAAAATATATATATATATACACGTATATATATTTTTATTTTTCATAATTGTATTAATTTTTTAAAATAAATTTTGCATGCGTTGTAACAGTGTGTTGACATACATGCTCCTTAAAAAACCAAGCAAAACAGTACAGGTAAGTAATTGATTAACACTGAATAAAGTCTTGCAGCAAGTAAACCTTATAGTTTGATCAAAGTTTTATAATATCAAGCACACATTTTTTTTCCTATAGAGATTGACTGATAGCAAAACAGTAGTTAAAAATTTCAGTAATTTTGTAACCTACTTAAAAACAAATATCTCCCTTCATTGTTACACAAGATTTTACTGTTTTTAATAATCACAACTTAAAATAAGTCCAATACATTAATGTGTACTGTGTTTAACGTTGTAACTAAATGCAAAACTAAAAAAAACTATCCAAGTGTCACACTTTAGCTATTTCAGAATCTGAAAATGTAACTGCAGTAAATTTTGCTTTACCTAGAATTGTTTTTTACCTAGAAATATTTTACATCATGTCAGTTTCATGACAGTTGTCAAGCTATATAGGGGCTTTGTAATGAGTTTCAGGAAGTCTTTGATTTCCACTGAATCTTCCAAATTGCCACCAATTCCTTGTATTTTTCCTATTGCAAGGTCACCTTATGACATGGGCGGCGGAACCTTTTGACCTGATCATCTACAGGAAAAAGGGTATAATTAAGTTTAAGAAGTGAATGTTCCCAATCACATGCTTAGTAGAATTCTGTGGTTCTATGGCATTTGCAAAGTGACTACTGTACTAATATTAATAAGAATCTTGTAAAATGCTGAAGTTATATTTTACTATTTTTATATTTGGCCCGTTAACTATAAAACACCTTTCACCACCTCTGTCCGTTAATATATAGTGGTTTGTCAGCGACTGTTAGTGGTTCAGCCTGAGATGGGTGTATGCTCCAACACATATTTAACTTACTTTTAGTGAGAACATATCAGGGTCCCACAACCCTTTCCACACCAAAAGATATGTTGGCTGTAATACCTTTTTGTACTTTTAAATAATTTCTAGGGATGTTAGAAAAGTAAAAAAAGAAAATTTTAATAAATAGCCACAGGTCAAAAATCAGTAACTGGGGCAATTTTGTTACGTAAATATAGCAAATTCAATTGTACATCCGCACCAAGAACTGCTTACTATAAAGCGTAACTGTTTCAGTTCATCAAACCTCTCTATAAAGAACCCTCACGGTTCCCTAGAATAGGGTTTTTACACAGGGGCGGTCTTTATAAAGAGGTTTAACCGGTAAAACCCCTATTTTAAAACCCCACTGTTCTTGATGAAATACACGTGGTTGTTATAAAAGGGGTCGTTATAAATGGGTTTTACTGTATTGTGCACGCTCCTAGTCACACTCTTGGTCGCTGCTGTTGTTGAATCTCAACACAGATGATAAAGAATTGTGTATATTCTTCTGTCTCTACATTGATGAATACAGGATGTTGCAAAATTTTACTTCATCTAGAGAAACAAAACAAACAACCTAGGTAAATGCTGTAACAAATATACAGGTGTGTGCACGAAAGCACTGAGCATTTTCTCCGATTCAATAGAAACCTCATAAACCAAGCTCTTCAAGTTTCTGCATGCATAAAAGTCCAGAGTGGCGAGGTCAGAAAAACGACCAAGCTATGCAACAGGTCTACTGCGGCCAACACTCTACATCGCTGATTGAATCTCCAGTTCAAATACACTGTTGAGGTAATTGTGTTTTTGACAAAGTAACACTACAATTAATTTAACAACAAAGAGTCATTGTTATGGTCTCTAATTATTAGTCGAATATAGGAAATTTAATTTTGACAACCAAACTTTTTATCCGTGGAAGGTCGGAACATCTCACATCCTTTTTTTTTTCTAAGATAAATTTTACTACGCCAGACATTCTTACTAAACAATAAGTAATTTCTTACGAGAGCAAGGAAGCTATAACATTAAAAAAACAACATACTGTAGAAGGAGGTGAACTTGTAATAACTACACTAGCAGAAAAGCGTGGTTGTGTTTCCAGGGAAACGGTATCAGATTCGACTGTATACCATGAGCAAGAATTTCTCCAGGAGTCAATCAAAAGGAACAGGTTTCCATTACTGAAATTGTGTTACTGAAGAATTTGTTCCAGACTCTTGAACACTACTGACATGGTTTAATGGTTCCACAACTATAGAGTTCTTTAAAGCCACCGCTTAAGTTTTGATAGTAATTTTACATGAATATTACTGTCCAAAAGAGAACACGTCGTTTTCAACAGAAAAAAATTATCAGGTCTCATTTTTAAGCAACAAAGAAGTTAAGCAGATAAAACCTATTTAAAAAATTAATGTAAAATTCATTCACACTCAGGTTCTAAAAATTGCCAAACTTATGTACACTATGACCAAAACCATGTAAAATTTCTAAAAACACTACAGACACAAAAAAAGTAAAACCAGTAATATACATTTACATTTACTTTTATTATTGTGGCTGGCCCCTGTTAATAAATGTGTTGACACAACTTAACTCAAAGTAACCAATTAATTTTATCCATCGCTGTATTGTCATATAAAAAATATTGCAACAATCTTGAAATGACTCTGAGGCAGCTACATATATTCAGTTTTAATAGTGTGTGCCAACAATAAAAACAATTTTATTTACAAAAATATTTACATGGTTTACAAAAATTTTGTCACACAAATAGATTCAGGTCATCTGATATGAACATACACATACTGTATTTTTCTCCTGCTATAGAACAAGGATCTTGATATGCACAAAACACTTTTCTTAATTTGTATAACCTAAATACCATTATACATCACATGTAGTGGGAAATTTTAATACCACATTATATTCCAAGTAAATTATTTTCACTTATTCAAATATGGGGCGCCGATGCTCTGGGCTGAGATGTTTCAACAAATACATACAGAAGTGTTTATGATAGCAATCAGTAAAGCACAGCAACAAAATTTCACACAGACACATAAATAGGTTTTTTTTGTCAGTCTGTACATCAGTATTTAAGAACCATTCAAAAACTTAGTTTTAGATTGCTCTATCAACAGTAAAGAATGCAAGCGTATTACCAAATTTTCCAAAAAACTGATCAATTATTTTTAAAATAAAGTAATGTAGGTCTTTTTTTAAAGGAAATTAATTTGTATAACACATCATTGAAATTTTGCCCTCCAAGTAAAACTAAAATTAAAATAAAAAATATCCATTCTTCATGTAATTTTACAGAATTAAAACTGTGTTTTACATTAAATCTTATTCTCTACAAACAAATTACTCATAACCGTGTATGTTTTACTGTAACTGAACCAAATTAATTTTTATTTATACAGTGATGGAAGCATTTTATTTCCCTATCCCATTCAAATCGCCCATATTGGCATACAATGTCTGTATTCATTAACTTTAATGCAAAATACAAAACTATATTACAACATATAAAACTAAATATATGTACTGAATTAACAAACATATTGCATGAGTGGTATTAATTAAAAATCTTGCCAGTTAGAAAAATATTTTTCAAAAGAAAAAAAATAACCTATAAAAACAAATTACAATATAAAATTCATAAGACCTGTACAGACATTGTAAAAAGGGAAATCACATACGTTTAATTAGTCTTTTAAAATATTCCGTGGTGCAACATTAAATGCATTGGACAAAGTGATGTAAAATGCAACAAAAAAAAAAAAAAGTATATCAAGTATAAAAGCAGCAAATGGGACCACACATAGTAGGTGTAAATTGTGGGAATATGTAAAATAATGGGTGTAAAATAAATAGGCTTAAAAAAAGGGGTTCTACCATACCGTGAAACATATTGTAGAAGGTAAAAATAAATTCTGATACTGTTTCTAAAACGAAATTTGATTCAGAAAATATTTCTTAAACACAAGATATAAATAATTAAACACATGTTAATTGTTCATCAAGAGCTAAAAATTATAATGATTATTTCACTTTTTATAATTTTATGGTATACTGTCTTTAATATGACTTAATGACTTTGAATTATGTAATATTTGTCATACATTCTTTCAACCACAATTGAAATAGCAAAAGAAAAAATTAAAATTATACTTATATAATATTATAAAGAGACCATGTGTAGTTAATGTATACTGTACTTCTGAATGATACAACCCTAGCTTAAACCAGGATGACTCTTGCCAATAAAAAAATTAGGCAATCTTTACTTTCATACACATAATTTTGTAGCTCAAATGTTCCCTCTAATTTATAGGTACCTGTGTGCTCATTTAGAATTAAAACTTTACAAAAAAAATATACTTTAAAATTCCAACTTGACATACGAGAACAGATCTGGATGTAAATGATAAATGTCATACCAGTTATTTAGAGTTTCAAATTTTATATTTACAATTTGCATATTTCTGAAATTTTCAAAAATCTGAAAAAGGAAAAACTATAAATATGAAAAACCAACCTACTAAAAATATCGGTAAAGAGGTATCACAAGAAAGTGTACTTGAAATCAATACAAAGAAAAAATATTTGACATACATTGACCTGCATGTAATTTTACTGGTTTGGTAGTAACAATATGCCAATAATATTTCTCCAGATTAAATGTGACAATTCATTAGTCTTCATTTTTTACCCATGGTGGAATATCTTGGTTTTCATGTTCATGTATTTAACAAGATGGAAATTACGTATGTGTTAGGAACATTGAACACAAGTCAATACTACAGGACACAAGGACACAAAAATATTATGTATAATTGACATAGTTATGGTCAAGGCAGCTGAGCAGTTAAACATCAGACCGCACAAAAAATACTATGTCTGACAATATTATTTGTCACCCCTTTTCTTTTAAGGTTTTCAAACAAAATATATTACTTGTATTAAAATTCACTGAACACTGGAAGCTGTCAGATAATCCCATTTAAGATAACTTTGCCAAAATAATTTTAATTTTTTATACATGTACATGTGCATCAGAGAAGGCTTGAATAGTTTATTACTTGCATCAAAATTAAAATGCATAACCCCAAGCCATGTGTACACACTATAATTTGGAGATAGACTATAAACTCCTAGCTATTAATGTACCTGAGAGACTACTTGTTTGTATTTTTAATATTCTATCTAAAAAATTGATTTACAAAGATAACACATTTTAAAATGTATTCTAAAAAAAAATAGTTATTTTTAATACTCAAACTCAACAAGAACACATATATTTCTGAAACAATTTCAGGAGCATCAATTTAAAAAGAAAATGTTGATATCCAAAAACCTGAGTTTATGAGCGAATAATGAAGTACAAAAACCAATATTCAAATTTTGTGCTTGGCCACTTCACAAGTCAGTAATATTTCAGTGCCATAAATCTGTCTTAAATACACAAATTTTTAGAGAGAAAACATTTAACACGTACACATGAAATCACACACGTATAAATCCTCAGAGAAAGATATGTTTATTGCAATATGAATCTCGTAAAAATGACAAAAATGCATCAAAATCTTCTCAAAGATTATCAGATCTCCCATATTGTACAACATGTTGAGCAACTTTAGCAACAATAACAGTGTTAAAAACACATCACAGCAAAATTCATAAGTGGAGGACATCTCTTCTATAACAATGATAATCTTCTTCGAAAAATCTGTTACAATGATTGCAATAAACTGGAAATGTCCACCTCACACTAAAACTGATATAAACATCATGGTATGTCGGCATGCCAGGTAAGTCTTTTATTATGCACAAATTCATTCGCTTATGTCGACATTTTCCATTGTGAAAAAACTTTCAAAACACAAACTCTATATACAGTCATGAACCAATTATTTACACTATAAAATAAATAAAACTAAATTTGTAGTATTATTTCATTATTATAATGTTAGACACTCCTTCAGTACTGTCGTCATTCTTTGGTCACCAACTATAAGATCGAAACTGCTTTGGTAACTAGTTATAAACTTGATGATTTTCGTCTACAACATTTAAAACAGCTAGTATTGTTTATAACTTTTCAACTGTATTTTAAAAAGCAACAAACACCGCCATAACAAGGTTGGGAATGTGATAATGCAAACACTGGTTAAAACTTAACATTCGCGAAAACTAGTGTAAGTTATTTGCTCATCAGTTTTTCTCTTTGTACATCCAGTTTACGGTATCAAGAAAGCCTCTCTTGTGCACTGCACAAATCTTCGGCAATGTTAAAAGGCACTAAAAGATCACAGAGTAATAATGGATCGTCAGCATGAAACTGAGAACCAGAGGGTACCGTTGATACAGTTACGCCGCCTTCAGTCTGTTCGTCGAGGCTCCACAGGGGATGTGGACGTCAGGCGGACATCGAAACGACAGTGGGGCGCTCCATGTTCTGGTTGACGATGATGCTCTTGACGGACCCATCGTCATTGTTGTTGTTGTTATTGGCGTTTCCACCGCCGAGGGTGACGATGTGTGGGGAGGGATCATCGACGGGCGACTGCGAGCCGAGCATGACGGGGGAGCGGTTGGCAGGTGGCGACGGGCACTCCACCTTGGGCGACACGGCCACGGCGCTGCTGATGTGCTGATTGATGAGGTCATAGTAACTGGGCTGGTGGTGGTGCGGGTGTGCGTACTGTGGTGCCGCGGGTGGAGAGTACATGCCTCCGTGGTAGGCCCCTGCATGACCGTGGTGCTGCAGCAGCCCCAGGCCAGAGTGCGCGGAGGTGCCGTGGTGCGCAAGCTGTAAGGTGGGCCGGCAAGCTTCACTCCCGTAGCCATCTGCAATCACACCAACACTTTACACATCTTCAATATTTTACTCCTAAATGGATCCAAAGGAGAGGAAGAGGCGATGACACTCCTCTTTTAAAGCAACTAAAAATATATAAAAATGAAACACAAGAGGCTAAAAATGGTATGATCTTTAAAAATGGTATATATAAATGGAACACATAATGCCTTTACTCCACTCGAATTTTACACACATTGTATTCAAATTAGTGGAAATTTTTACTCAACAACGTGTTAAGCACAATCAGAGAAACAAGCAGCTGGGTTAGAATGTAAGTTCAAATAATTTTTTTGTTAGTTTAGTAATTCACCCACTTCCCCACTTAAAACTAGTCGCTGGATTTATGCTAGATAGAGAATAGAGACACCAACACTAGTCTGTTCCACAAACAAGTCTTTTAGATTGACACTGTTCAATGGTGGCAAATTATAGTGCACGGGAAATAAATTAATGCTGTACAGTCAATAAAAATAAACAGGTTTTTTTACAAGACAGTCCAGTAAAACTACACACCAGCAATCCTTGAAAAGGCTTTGTCAAAAAAGTAAATTCGTTTAGTCTAATTTCTGATGTTAAAAACTAGTGTACGAAATTTCTGTGTCAAAGACTATGCCCAGAATTGTATCATGGGATTACTCTTTAATGATATTTATACTGACAAAAAAAAAACATAAATTTTTTCAATTTAGTATTGATTTATTTATCACACCCTCTTAAGATAGAGCAGCAATGTATGTGAATATGACATGGGGAACACCCTGCCTGTAGGAATGACTATTAAGTCGAGGTTTCGTCCAGCTAAAAATCAATAACACTGTCAAAGGTCTGAGTGATGACTCTTACAAAGTATTTGTATGTGAATATAAGTTGCAATAAACTGCTGAGCAGAATAACAATGCCATGCCGACACACAAAACAATATACATAACTGAATCAATGTTAACTGTTCACATCAACATTTAGAAAACATTACTGAAATGTAAATATAACTGGAGAACTTAACTGAAACAATGACACTGCATTACGAAAAGAATTGCTATATGTATATCAATGTCTAATTTATTGTGCAATATATTATTTATGTAAGTGGGTAGAGAATTGCAGGTATATAAACAACTGAGGTGGAAAAATTAATAATTCAGTCAGTGAAAGACGAAACTTTCAGTAAAGCTCATTTAACCATAGCCCTGTAAAAAGTACAGTAAGACTGCTAAAAATGTGACATTACTGCAAACACTATCCAGCAAACTCCAGCAGTGAGTGCATTTTATTACAGCAACTGCAATGAATGTTGGAGTCAAGTAAAAAGTTAAATACATAAAACTCCAAAAAGAGTAACACAACTAATCGTAAATCTGATAGTGCATTAAACAAAAATAATGAACGTACTTCTCAACATGCACACACAAACAAAAGTAGTATAACATAAACTTTGCAAAAGTATAAAAATCTAACAAATGTTTGTATTTCCATATTTTTAAAATTACTAATACAACTCAATAATTAACCAAATAATAACAATAATAACTTTTATAATTTTTATGCTTTTTTTTGCAGTGGAGGGCAGGCTCAATTTATTAACTCAAGGTTGCTCTTTGACCTGTAACTAGGCATAATACTTACTCAGCTGTCAAATGGAAACATGCCTGAGATGCATTATCCAATAACTGACAAATACAAGTTTAAAATTGTTTAATTACAGTATTTTGCAAAAAAAAAGACAGCCTGTACTGCCCTTGACTCAATATCTATAAAAATATTTTAATATTTTAATAAACAACGCCGAAACCATGGCCAAGCAAATTATAGGCTTTGCAGCGGTTATGGACATTTAACACTGACAGTGAGAAACTAGTGTGATAACAGTTGAATTAACTGTCACAGAAACCCAACTGAAGAACAGCACTCTCAACATCTTTAAATTAAAATGAGGATAAGGTATTATATTATTATTCAAATTTTAAAACCACAATAGTTGATAACTATAATGTGGCATAATGTAACATCAGAGTAAATCCATGGTGGTTCTAGATTGAAACCTCAAGTGAAGTATTAAATGTTTTACATACATATTTTTATTCTTATTTTAACAATGTAAGGTGTAAATTTTGGTTTGGTAACATTGTGTTTCACCATTAAAACTCAAAAGATGTGTTTTAAATTCTGAAGCATGACTAGCAACAATTGATAACACCACATTAGTGTTTTTATAAAATAATAAATCTAATGCTCTGTGGCCAGTTAATGGGTGTGTTCGCAGGTTACAATAATTTCCTACAGAATTAGTTTTGACACTTAAATAGTTTCTGTTCTAAAACTGTTATTTTTACACACTAATAAAAAAACAATAACAGATACCTTAAATTTAACTATTTGTTTTGTTTGTAGGGACACTGTACTCCCTCATCAAAATATGTAATTATAAAAATTCTTCATAAAGTATTTATGAAAACAAAATATGTTACTATTTCACTTATTTATATCACCACATTAAAAATAACTAATTGTTGTAACTACATTCATCAATTATCAAAAATTCAGCCATAACTTCACAATTAAAAAGGGAAGTATTAGCAGCCTCACCTCAACGGTTTACGCAATTGGAAAACATCAAAATTTACTGAACTGTTAAAAAAGGGTAAGCCAAACTGTACAGTTTCAGAAAGCTATGGATGGAACAGTACAAATGAAAACATCCTTCCAAAACAATTAAAGATTCTTTTAAACAAGTACCTATATTAACATATTTAAAACAGTTACGCTTGGAAAACCACAACTTCCGTAACAAGATGTGAAAACATGCAATTTTCGATGCTACAAAAATTACCCTAGGAGAATGTACTGGCTGAATATGGATAGGTACAGTCAGTTTTAAAAGATGAGTGTTTTAATTGCAGGGGTTGCAATTTAATGTACAACAACAATTTCTGCAATGTTTTTAGTAACATATACACATATAATAAAATATCCCTTCTAACTGCTCGCGGACAATCTAATTACAAGTTAAGTTTTTCCTTGAAAATCATATTGAACAATAAACCATATTGAAATATAACAATCCCAACTGGAGATATAGGGCTAAAGTTTTGATGGAATCTGCTGTCAACTAAGTTATTTAATGACCAACAGTTTTGCCCGCAACGCAGTACCTCACTCACTTAAAACAAAAAATGAAGGTAATTTACATTGTTATCAGCTAAGCACAAGGTGGGTTCATGGCTGATAAGAACTTGCCAGTCCAGGTAGCGTCCTCAATTTCTACACTAGTTGAGTAACGACCACTTTAAACACACACTTGTCTGTCACGTGACCACAAATGTAGAACCTCTAAGTAACACAAGCTGCAGAACAAAGAGTACTTAAGTTCTAGCAGCCTAACAAATATGAAAACGTGAAACTGTCATTCACCTGAAAAAAAAAAATTATCATTTTCGTATAGTAAACCATGCAGTAAATTTTCATGTTAAATCTGAATGCGTGAGTCATGTTTTGTTTTTTAATGATACAAAGACGACTGCATATACAGTTGGATAGGACCATTAGTTTAAGTTTCAAGAATCTCAAAAAGAATTACCAGCAGAATTGATTTTGGCATAAACAACAACAAATCCTCAAAGTACAATTTTAGATACTTCTGTTTCCTTGGCTTGGTAGCAATGATAACTTAAAATCGTTTGATAGCTATGGCAGACAATAAGGAATACTCATATCACCTATTCAACGCACTGACAACTAATCATACTGCAATGTTAATGAGTACATGTGTGGAAGTGATACTCCACAAGCAATAAGATGCAACTAAGACAACTTTCAAGAATGGTCTTTACACCTGATATTTTATATTTATGTGAAGCATTGGGTAAAAGATTCTGTTGACACGGCTCCATAAACAAATTCTAGCATAGTTTTTTAATAACTGGATAACTTTACAATTGCTGTTATTATTGGGTTGTACTGATAACAACAATTTTTTTAAAGGAAACAACAGTTGAGCTAAGATACCAGGCTAAAAATTAATCCAATTTGTTGATAAAAAGTTCAAAACTGTACAATATGTGTAAAAAAAATTATAAATTTACATACATGAAGAAATCAAAAATGATTTTTCCGGGATTAATTTAATATTTACCTAGTGTACCCTATTAGAACAAACTTTACCCTGCAAAGTTTCATTTCGGTGAGTTGCCTAGTTCTCTTTTATTGTACATAATAATAAACTGGCTTTTTTTATACGGTATTTTATTACTAGCGTTCTTGTCTGTCTGTTCCATACACATTTTGCAATCAATTTTAAACTGTCTGTTCAGTGCAAATTTTTCAATCGAATTTAAACTGAGCTAGATACTTGAAACTTTAAACATGGCTTAGAACTGGATGACAATGCAATCTAAGAGAAAAAATTGTCTATAAATATATTAATATACCACGTTACTCTAACTTCCGATGTGCTAGACTTGAAACTTTACCAGAAAAAACGTGGGGAAAGGAAATTAAAAATGAAAAATTAATTCTGATATACAATGTTTTTACTAAAACACGCAATTGCTAAAATTAACACACGGAAACTAAAAAGCAGAAAATAATACTAAATAAAAATAATTTAATATATCCCGTTTTTAATATGTACTATACGTACAAAATAATTTCTCGTATCCAAATACAGTACTTAATAGACTAAAACCAAAAATGTGAAGCTTAAAACTTAGCAGTTTAAATTTTAAATATAAAATTATGTTGCATAAAAAATTTTAATAAGTAACATTTACTCAACATCTTGTACCAAATTTTTCTCAAACTTTAAAATTGATAAACTGAGAATTAATATCTTTTAACATTTGATTCGCTGGTAGATAGCTTGGAAAGCCATTAAGGTTACAGGTTCCTATTAGGACCATTTTTACCTATACAACTTTCTAAAACAAAAAATGCAGCACATATCGTTAAACCGCCACATAGATGTGATAGAAATTGTGTTTACCATAAACCATAATTAAAAAAAAAAAAAAAAGTAACTTTCAGCTTACTTATCGACCTTAAGAAAATTTAAATATGTAAGAGCAAAAGTTATGTAATTTTTACTGTGAAAAATTTAGGCTTAAAAGTAAAAACAATTTTAAACACATAAACATTACATTTCAACGATATCTGCTGCTGTTTAAATATAAAACAATTATGTATATTCACAAAAAATAGTGTAAATACGTACCCATGGCTTTAAACTATTCTCTTAACAAAAATTCCAAATCTATGTTCGTACCTAATTATTTTCAACTTACATTGCTTGTTATGATATTTTCACCTGGTATATTATTTTTGTATGATAAACTGTACTCGTTTTATTCATAATGGCACAACAAAGTAAAAATTTGACAGATTTCTGTACTTACCCATGGTAAAAACTAACTCGCCTACATACAGCGACACGTCTATACATGTGTGTGGAAATACTTTTGTATGTTAAATAAATTGCGACAATAATATCTAAAATAGACCCTACACATCGTGATAATGCTTTTGTATGTATAAAACAATAATGTGTAAATGCTTTTGCATAAATAAAAAATTTAAAAAATAATGTTTATAAATACAGATGGAGGTACTTTTGTGTCACTTAAAAAATTGTGGAAAGAAAATGCCTGCAAATACACATGTCAATACTTTTGTATATTTAAAAATGTGAAAATGTCTATAAATACACGTGGAAATACATTTGCCTGTTAAATATTGTGAAAATATGATAAATTAAACTTTTTTTAAAGTTTGTTTGTATTCAAACACGTTCCCACGACTAATGATAGATATTTAAATCAGTAACTTGTACCATATGAATTCGCTATAAATTATGTAATTTCTGCATGTTTTGTTGGTAAGTACAGAAAACAGTGAACTTTGTAGGCATCCTGCTATGTCAGAGGTAATGTGTGCAGTGCATCCTGTGTAAACATAAAATAAATAATATTATCTGGCGAGAAGACTTAAGAGCGATGAATAATGAAGAGGGGAGGGCAAGGGAAGGATGGCAGAGCTGGCTTACAGGAGTAGGCCGCCGTACCGTGTTGCTCCATCTTGATGAGGTTCGTGTGCTCCATCTTGACGAGGTTCGAGCCAGACTGCATGCCGACACTGCTGGTCAGGACGCCGCCTCCACTGCCCCCGCCGCCGCCACCCGCCGCGCTACTGCTGCCGCCTCCGGAGCCGCCTTCAGACTTGCATGCGCCGCCCTTCGGCTTCCGCTTCCTCGTCTGCAAGCACCGGCACAACCTCAACGTTTAAAGAAGTCCTTCGGCTCTGAGCGTTTACTCAAATAAGCCATGTCATTAGAGATGGTTACAAGCAACTTTATTTGAAGAAACAATCCCAGCATTCGCCTGGAGTGATTTCGGGAAACTATGAAAAACTGAAATCAGGACGTCCGGAGCCGGGGATCGAACCCGGGTCTTCCTGAATGCGAGTCCAATCTGTTACCAATGTACCTATACATCGCTCGGTCTCGCGTCTATTTCATTGTCTCCGTAACCAATCACTGTACCAGAACATAAAGTTTACAGGAAATGTACAATATGTATATCAGTGTTTGTATGGCTTAGATTTTTCAACTACATGTACTTGATTTTAAAATAATATATGGTTGAATATCAACAAATTCAAATAAATTTTCAGTACACTTCGTAAAAAATATTTGTGACAATATACAAAAAAATCTTTGTGGACACCACAAAATATTTTGTCACAATAGATCCCTATACCTCACCAAAAAATTTTATGGCGACCAAAAACAATTTTTTGCTGCCACCAGTACAGTTTTGCATTGAATACAAAACATTCTGCAACCACTACAAAAAATGTGTAAGATCCATACTGACAAAAAAGTTTTGTGGCCACATAAAAATATGTTCTGTGTGGGTAAAATTTTCTGCAATTACAACTATCATTACTTTAACTATACGTTTTTATTGTGTATTGATGAAATACTTAAATTAACGGAAACATAAGTTAAATGCTAGTATACAATTCGGTATAGCCCTTCTGTACTGAGAAAACAATACAATGTGCTTATTGCTTGCACTGCTAAGTTTACAGTAAGGTGGTATAAATATCCAAACTGACTGAAAATAAATACCTAAATAAATAAACAGTACTTGAAAAGCGCTCGTTTTACCGTTAATGCTTGTACTCCCCCCTTCCTCCTTAAGCGTGTATAGCAAAATAATTGTTTTTGTACAAACACTTGCAAAATTCACGTTAATTTCCGGCAGCATACTAACCTTCAAACTTTTTTACAGTGTTTGTTCGTCATATCTTAGCTGGCAATTTCTTTGTTCACTACAAGGACGTTATACAATATGAGTGAAACACTGCCATTGTGTGAGGAGCACTAAATTGACGCGTGTTTTCATGGTACTTTTTTTTACAATTTTATTTGTGGAAAGTGCAGCTTTAAGTCAAACAAAAGAGCCTATGCTTCTACTGCACGTAACAAATTGCCATTTTTCTCAAGATAGCGCAATCTGGAAAAGCAGTTTTAGCTACTTTGCCAGGTGCCAAAACATGGTTTTAATAGGCACCTAGGATTTTTTAAACATAATCACATAGTCTGTCAATAAACATGTTTTGGAAGACTTTTCGCAGTTTCGCATAGAGAATACGTCATGTACTACAACACCGCCCATGCATCACTAATTATTAAAAATAATAATGCGAAACAGCATGCAACTCGTTTAATTACAAATTGTATTCAGGCATGTATAAGAAAGCAATTATACTGTGCCAGATTCTCTGTTGTAAGTTTTCATTCCAAGTTGTGATACTCGTCTGACCCTCGTGTATTCTCCCCACAAGAACATGCAATTAATTTAATTGGACATAAGTAATAACGTGTTGCAGTGAGAGAGGATGTAGACAGTCCACAGCGAGATCATTATGGCCGTAACTAGCGACTCAGGTTGTAAACAGAAACGAATTAGCCACGTCCTCTTGTTTTTACTGTTTTGGTGATACCGTAAATCGGGGTTACTTTGACCATTTTCGAAGTTACTTTGACCACTCAAAATATTAGTTTTTGGGTTTTCTGGTAAATAAATAGATAGTCTGGGTAGATAATTTTAATAACTGCATTTAATCCTTTTAGTTACTGTTTCAAACTTTCGTCACTAAACGACATAAAATCCAAAATTTTGAGTGGTCAAAGTAACCCCACAAGGTCAAAGTAACGCCGGTTTACGGTAATTATTTTTAAGCCTAAATGAGAGACGATATATAAGTCTCGTAGTTTTTGTTTTAAATGGTTGTCACCTTGTTTGCTATTTTTTCTTCAAGAAAATTAAAACACCATCGCTCTTGCTAATTACGTAACAACAAAGTTTTTGTTACTTGACTTATCAGTTGAAACAGTTGAATTTTTTGTCCTGAAAAAAATGTATATCACGGGAAAGAACCATGTTAAACAAAACTGCCATACAGTTTTGTGATATCCGTCCTTGGTTAAGGTTTAAAAATAATACGTCACAAAAACAGTGTAAACAGGGAAGCATGTACTTAAGGAGCCTACCAAGCACTCGCATAGAGTCATTTCAGAAGACCGTAGAAAACAGAATTAGGTTGCTCGGTCCGGGCATCGAACCCAGGCCACCTAGCTCGTTGGCGTGAGGTCATTGTGCCCTTCATACGTGTTAGGGTACCCAGGTGATGGGCGTCTGTCGCCCTTCTTGGTGTCGCCTCCTTGGACGCGAGGGCTGACGTCACAGAGGCCATAGATGAGACGATCAAACATCACGCGCGCCGAACCCACACGCGATGGTCGTCGACGACGGAGGAACTAAAGTGAAGAGATTTATGGTCAGCACTTAAGGCGGCCGCCTGACGTGTGTGAGGCGAAAATTGATGAGGCGCTATGAGCGACGTCGGCCGGCTCATGTATTGTGATATCGTCTCTACGGCCAAAGTCGTAAACGCGTGCGCAGTGTTCCCGCCGTAACGTTTTTCTTGTGGGACTTCAAGCGGTGACCCTATCGTTTTATTGAACGCGTCACTGTAGCAAAGTCTAATGAAATTGTAGACTTCAATTTCGAACAAATCCGTTACATATACCTTGAGAAACAACCGTGTGAAAACACCGATTTTAGCCAAGTTTGAGAGCTTTAATATATTGCTTCCAATGTGCGTGGTGTCTTGAAAGTCACAATCACAAGTAGTCTGAAGTGTGTCTTCTTATCGTAGATAAGCATTGTGGACGCACGTTTACTGTTCTCTGAGAAAAAACGTAACTCCGAACACGCTGCACGCAGTTAGAGCACCACCCAGGCAGCCGCCTTAACATCTAGGTCTTTAGTGCCGGTGAGGGGGTGACATGATGTGAGTAAACAGGAGCGTCGGAATGAAGGGGGCGGGGGAAACGGGAGATCCCCAATAAAACCCGCCGACGAGAGGCATCGTCCGGCCCAGACTCCCACATGCTAAAATCCGGGGACCAACCCCGGTGGGAATCGAACCAGGATAGCCTTGGTGGTGTTTTAGTCACTGCGCCAACTGCAACGCCACGAGAGAAGGCGTTAGTTCACCGTGAGGATCGTCCAACCACACGGACACTACGTCCCCAGCAAAACAATCCAGCTTAAAAGAGTAGTTCGTTGGTGGACACTGCAGTTGTGTTCCAATTGTTTGTAATTACGTAATTCGGTAAGGGCATCTTTCTCGTATACCATTAATATATTTTTTTTTTATTTTACATGTCTCCTTGACAATGTACTTTACTTAAGGACTAGAACTAGGAAAGGAATCGACCATGGCCTATGTTAAGGCACCACGCCTGCATTCTCCTGGAACTAAATGAAAAAAAAATCTGCATTATGAATGATAAGGCCTTTAAATGGGCTAATATACCGGATGAAGTACCTACTCCACTATTGAGGCTCAGAGACAAGGAGCAATAAGGGTGAAACTTTCTATTTCGGCGAGGACCGCGTCGCCTCTATACATTGCGCGCTAATTTGCCATTCAATGATTTGCTGTTAAGGTAACCACGGAATTCTAGTGTTCTATTTTACGAACCTGGGTGGTATTTTTGGAGTCAAAAAGTTCTGTTCTTTAGGCATTTTGAGGAGTCCCAAAATTATGTTTTATTGAGTGTCAACTTTTAAATTTACAGACGCATAGTTTGAAGGTTTTTTTTTTTTCATAGAAGAATGTAATAGAAATAAGTTCAGCAGTTTTGCGTAAAAAAAAAAACAGGTGTGTAACGAATACAACATCGTTCGTGTTCCAGGTACATAATCATTTATATCAGCACACGAGGGGAAAGAACCTTCCTCGGACGTCAGCTGGGAGAAATAGCGCTGACTAGACTGTGGTCAGCTGCTGCCACCAGAAGTGCTGACTGACGCAGTCTCCGGCCAGAGCGCACTTGAACTTGAGACTCATGCGCCTTCTCAAAACACACGCCGACATTGTTTTCGTAAACGCTCACGGGCGTTCGTCACGGAGGGGCTGCACCGACCTTGGACGTCGCCTCGCTCGCCTAACTCGTAGCGAAACTTCGCTAACTGCGGACCTTCATCCACCTTCACGTAAAATAAAGATGAGCCATTTGCTCTTTCTACAGAATAAATTGTTCTAGGAATAATCAACGTAATAGCGATACCCGAACCTGACTATTGGTCCTCCAACACCGCTAAAACATATTTTTTTTTTACTGCAGTACCGTAAAGTGGGCTAGCTTAGACCTTTATCTTAATTTAAATTATATTTCAACACAATTACTCTTTGCAAAATTATTAACTGCCAACCTTAAGAGTGCGTAGTAGATAAATAAACGCTGAAAACATAAATTTATTTCTACACTTTTTTCGAAGCCAATATGGACAAATACTCAATGACAATCCTAGATAATGGCATTTGCCAACTTTATGAGTAAATATTTATTCAGAATTACTCATTCGTTACGCGTGATCTCTTGCGCCGCAGTTAAATGCACGAGGTTCCGGCGTCAGAGATTGTGCCTCAGAAGTTCGTAACACTGGGAACAATTTTGTTTAAAACGTTGGCTAAAACTATTGTATAGGATTGCTATTGTTTAATTTTCGCAAATTGGCTTCAAGAAACCTACAGTTATAAATTATTGCTTTTAGTGTTGAATTATGTACCATGTTCTCTTAAGGAAAAACTCTGTTTTTAAAACCTCAAACTGGAACTTTTGATTTGAAATTTTGTCCCTATTTACCCCTGCGTCCCTATTCGTCCCATTTTACGGTACTTCAAAATTATTAACAGAATGTATGTGGAACTGAGACAGAAACTTGCACTTAACTTTGCTACAGACTTTCTACCAATAAAATTATATGGTCA
Source organism: Medauroidea extradentata (assembly GCA_003012365.1). Taxonomy (NCBI): domain Eukaryota; kingdom Metazoa; phylum Arthropoda; class Insecta; order Phasmatodea; family Phasmatidae; genus Medauroidea; species Medauroidea extradentata. Next base: position 259,948 of record PNEQ01084543.1, read on the forward strand.
TCGTTTCAAACCCTGGTGAAAACTGATTGGAAGGAATCTTTCACACTAGTTCAGCTCTTGTCTCCCTGTGTCAATTATTTATTTGATGCGCGCTTCTAGGGCGCCCTTACAACTCCGTCGCGCTTTTGAGACTCTCGCGCACAGGTAGGCGGCTCCCTTCGGCCTTGTTACGGAGTTTTGCAGTGATTTCGAAAATATTTTTTTATTGCTACCTAATACTCACATCAAAATTTCGCTGCACAGTTTTGACACTTATATGTTATAATTTGTAGCTGAATTTTTTGTAGAATTATACTGAACGGTTTTTTTAGATTTCATTACCCAAAGTACCACGTTTTTCGTCGTGAAAATAAGCAAAAATAAAGGGTTTTTTTTTTTTTTTTTTTTTTTTTTTTGCTGGCGAATGGTACATTATTTTAAAAAATGCGTCGACAGTATTGTGCATCGTGTGACTGCACATTGACTAAATTTTTTTCAAAACTTTTGGTTAAAAATATTTGATTTATTGGCACCAGTCTGAAAAAAACTCGGGAACAAGCCCTTACTATAAGTATGGCAACAACAGTACTTCTCGTTCAGTGCACCAACCCGGCAACACTGTAATCTTTGTCACGTGTGCGAGACGCCTTGACGAGCAAGCCCCGGGAGTTCACTAATAGAATATGCAACAATATACAATTAGTATCTAAAATAGCGAGACGTGATAATCTAATAAACGTTCGCCGAGGCGGAAGTGTCACATGCTCGGTTTTTGCGTCGCACGTATTAGGTGTTTCTGTTCTCGACATCCACTAATGCTAAGTGTGTGTGTCTTGTAAAGCCTAGACCACAATGAACATTAACGTGCACAGACATAGTTGTAGATAAGATTATTGTAAACATAAACACAAGCGCCGAGTGGTATTAAGTTTTGTTATCAGAGGCCGAAATTCAGCTGTTATATTTGTGAAGAAATTTATGTTGATATAGTTGGCGACATATTAAAAAAATAAATTAAACTTTAAGGTTACATTAAAAAAATAATACAGCGTTTTTAAATACACCTTTCGTTTCTACTGTGCAATTATATGTCACTTGAAAAAACTGCATCACTTTTTCCCTTCATAACCAACGATATGACAGTGAGTTTTATGTACAACCAAATACAACATAACCTTTTTATTCTCTGCTAATTTAGTCTCTCGGGCTACAACGTGGTATAACTCACAGGGCTTCTGATTGGCCACACCTCTTACACAGTATAAGTATTAAGCATAAATTGAACGAAACTAATCCAAGGTTACTTAACATTATAATTGGCCTCTGTATGTGGTTTTCTCTATGTACGATTGTAGCTACTAATATTAAAGTGCATACAGGTTAACTCTTGTGTTTGTTTTGTGTTTAAATGCTTATGTCCGTTGTAACTCAGCGGTAAGCATTCACCAACACTTCAGGTCTACCGGAAACCAATGACTTTGTAAATAGCTAGAATGAAACATAAAACATCAAAGGGTCCACCTGAAAATAGCGCTAACCTTTTCTTCAAATCCACAAAATGCAACGCGTGTTCACAGACACATACCACTGTCACTCTACATGACAAATGACGACTGATAAACCATCACAAGTGCTGCCATGCAAACAAAAATAAACGAAGACTTCCAAAAATGCATTAGCGTGGTGTCGCTCATGTGTCAATCCAGTGACAGTGTGATAGTGCTAATAACGTAAAATATTGCTCAAATCTCAAATGCCAAGTGTAACTCGACGTTTAACGAATAAGCAGCCCAATTCAAATACGAGTAACGATTACAATTATGATTTTACAACCCGAAAAATGAAAAATTACTATTCATAATTTTTCGTCAATACTTTTATAACATTTAAAACAGAGGCATCAATGAAATACATTCTAAGTGTCTGCGAATTTTTATTCACGATTTCCAAAGTGCTCAGTTAATTGCGAATTTTTTTGTTCACATGACATCAGACGCTTATAATCCAAACAAGTGCTAAGGATTGAATGATGGTGTGATTGTCATTACTGCTGAATGCTCTCAAGATATAACTTATATTAGAGGGACATATTTGTGCCAGCAACTTGGAGATAGTTTGTATGCTAGACGTGTAGAAACGAGGAGCTTACAGAATCAGAAATAGTAATGACATTATACAATGTCTTGTAGCTACGAATTATCTCTGCATTCGTTTGGGGTGACTTCCGAAAACCATGGATTTAACCTTGATGGCCGAACCGAGAATCAAACTAGGGTTCAACCCAACGCAAGTTTACAGCTTTACTACTGCGCCAACTAGCACGGTTTACATTAACAACAGGTGAAAAGATAAAATTTGGGGCAAGGGTACTCTAGCGATTTTGAAACTATGTCTGGTTAAAATCTATTTGAAACACACAGTAACGATTTTTATTGTATGGGCTAGTTAAATTAAAGTCAGCTGTTATTTTTACGGTTAATAACATCTACCATATTAAATAAAGCAAAATATGTTTCTCGTGATTCAGAGCAAGACTTGAGTTATTTTTGGGTTTCTGGATGGAAATTTTCTGCACTGTTGGGAGCAAGAATTACTGTAGTGGCGTCTGGTGACTTCGTGAAAAACTTACAAACGTTACTTTATGTCACTAATTGATAATTTGTTCTCTCTCTATCTCTCTCTTTCTCTCTGCCCTTCTCTCTCTCTGGTCCCTGCTATCATGTAATGTAAGCTACTAACATACAGCGAAGCACATCTGAGGAAAAATTTAAGTAATGCACGTTATTTACCACGTGTGACCTATTGCTACAATTTAATGTCGCGTACATATAAAATATTTTTTATACAAAATAAGATGAAATTACTATGCAGGGAAAGGGCCGTGGTGGTCGAGGGGCAGTTAACGCCCCCCTCCCCATCCGTAATTCCGCTGGCTGAGCTGCCGACTTTGGTGCGAGGAGTTACTGGTTAGTTTCCCAAGTCCGACTAAGTGTAAATTTGTGTTCGTCTAAACTAGTCTCAAAAATCGTCTCACTACAACTGTCTCACAACTTAACTCGTCGTTACTCATAATTAGCCAACTTAAAAAAAATGGGGGGATGACGTAGTCACGAGGTGAAAACCTTGACATTGTACCAAACATAAAAGAAGGGGGAGGGGAGTTAGACCTCTCGCCTGGAAAAGTGACGGACGTTGCCGTCGGCAGATGAGTTTTCTCGGGGCACTCCTGTTTCCCCCACCTCTCTCATTCCGTCGCTACTCCACACTCATCTCACCTCATCCGTTCTTCGGGCCGTAGGGCTACAGGCCTGGCTTGCTAGTCGAGCAACCGGCCGAACCCGCACTCCGGCCTTCTCCTTCTCCCATTCACACTGTGACCCTGCCAGCAGGAGTATAATTTCGGGTTTTTCTTGGGGAGGGGGGGGGACAAAATTTTTTACTTGGCGGCATCTTTTTTATAAATTATGTATGTGTAAAATTAGAAACTTAAATTAATAATACTCCAGTTTTATGTGCTTACGTTAGTATTATTTAAATAACAAAATACACAAAAATGTTTTATACACTTTGCATTCTAAATTCAGGGGGGGAGTAGGCACTTGCCCCCCCCCCCCAAATGACGCCACTGTAGAGCCAGAAGACGGCAAACACGCAGTGGATATCACCATTTCCATAATACGTGGTGAATACCTGGGGACTTCTGCGAGGCGATCAAGAGGAATATATCTGGGATAGGTTGGCAACACAGTGCCGAAGGAAGGGTGTGCTCACCTGTATGCTGTCCTTCTTCATGGCGAGAGGTCGGTTGACGCCGTGCAGCTTGAAGTATAGGCCGCACGCGTTGCACACCGGCTCACCCTGCTGGTTGCGTCGCCACAGGGACGTCGTCTTCGTCTGGCAGTTGGAGCAGGCCAGTCCCATGCGCCGCGTCGCCGACTGCGAGTCAAACCACCGCCTTCACTCTCACACTGCGCTGCCTCTGCTACACTCCGTTTCGTACAACTTTGCTAACATACTTATGAGCAACAGCTGTTAATATTTCGCGACATGTGGCACAATGCAAGACTGATTTACAGTGCATAGTGTGTTACAATTTAGAAGTGAACTGAAGAGATTCTGGTCGCACCGTTGGTCGGCGGGTTTTCTCGGGGATATCAAGTTTCCCCCAACCTTTTGATTCCGGTGTTGCTCCATGCTCACCTCATATCACCACTCACCAGGCTAAAGACCTCGATGTTAACCGCTAACCAAAATCGCTTACTCTATAAGGGAAACACCTCAAAATTTCCAGTTTTGAGTAAAATACCCATAGAAAGATTTCCGTTTCGCCGAAAAAATCTGTTAATTAGCATACCTGGCTGGTGTTAAATTAAAGCAAAAGTACAGAGCCTATTATTTAAGGTGTTTGAAATGTTTATACTCTGCCTTTGTTGATAATGTCACACTTTACAATAAAATAAATCCAATTTCTCGCTCTTTACTGGCACTCAGAACAAAGTGTGATGTTATTAAAGCCAGTGAATTTACGTGTCGTTTTCCTTTTCAATTCAGTAGGGTGCACTACTTCTATGTGTCGGTGAGCCGAACACAAAAATAAAATTTTTTGAGTTGTTTTCCTTTTGAACCCGGCCATCGACGTAGCATCCCGGTCTTCAGCGCTGGTGTGGGGTGGCATGATGTGAGTGTGCAGCAGCGCCGGAATGAAGGGGTGGGATGGACAGGAGATCCCCGAGAAAATCCGCTTGGAACGATTTCCACATGCGAAAATCAGGTGGTCGACCCAGCCAGGAATCGAATCCGGATTGTCTTAGCGGAAGGCGAGTGCTGTCTCTAGACGCAGCGCCAACCGCGGCCTCGGCATTTTAGAACTAAAATTACCTTGCATCGTGACACATAATACAACATATTAAAAATTATTGTCCGTAAGTAGTGGTTGACTTTATTAAAGTTGTACGAAACGGAGCATACCACCGCCGACGAAGGAAGGAGCTTCAGCCCCTCCCTATTTTTTAGAATGCACCAACCTACCTTTCCGACACAGTACCATAGACTAAATAGTAATACAGACATGAAATGACGTGGCGGCTCATTTTGTACGCGTCAATTTCGCCGCTTATTGGATGCCCGAGGCTGTTGATACCAGCCCCGTGTATGTTTGGCTCCTGCATGTTACTGCAGGTTTCCTATTGCCTGGTTCCTAGCTGGCAGGGCGGCCACCTTACGCTGATTGGTGGTAGGTGTTTCCGACATGTTGCTGGCCAGAGAAGCCATTTTGCTGGCCTGTGTAACTTCGCCATCCTACCAGCTATTTCACTTCTGTATTCCTAACTATTCTGTGGTAGCACCAAGGATCCGCGGTGGTGGAATGGTCACATCACTCGCCTCCCACCGCCGCCACCATGGGTTCATTCCCGGTGGGGTCGCTCCCATGTGGGAAACGTGACGGACGCTGCCGTAATCCCACGGGTTTTCTCGGGACACTCTCGTTAGCTCTGCCGTAACTCACATTTCAGCTTTCAGGACAGAATTATTTGATTCTCGCGTGGAGTGTGTGATAGATGCTGCCGTTGTGCGAAGGAGGTTTTCTTCGGACACTCCCCTTTCCTTCCCCGATGGAAATTCGTTGTCAGCCGAGTCAACAGGTATGTTCATTTAGCACAGCAGCCGGCTACAACCCCCAGTAGACACCTCATTCATATCGACTCTACCTGCTAGGCCAGGACAATGCGCAAAATTTCGTTTTCGCGACGAATTATTTCAAACTGAGGAGCGAACTTTCAAAACCATATATGTCCACGAAAACCCGAAAATGAGTTAAACTTATTTCCGTGATAAGGTTGGAGAGTTACACACGAATAAACGAGGGATAATTTTTTTTCAACCTCCAACGGACTATAAATGTACGGGTACTGTAAAAATATATGTACTTCTTTCAGCTACGTTTCAAAATAAGCATCATGCAAATGAGACACTTGTACCGGTGCACCAGCTTTCCAAAATGTTAATGACAACCCTCCTGTACGTCATAATTTTTACTGTCCAACATATACGTTTATTTGCTTTCCTGTAAAATTGGTTACGTGTACATGTCTGGTTTTGAATGATTTGATCAATTTTTATGGCAATATAGACGCGTGAGTATATCACACTATTAGTCAAAATTCTCCGGGATTTTTAAAACACTCTTCTTGTGGTTGGCAGTTAAAGATTATGAGCACGAAATTATTTTATAAACCAACAAAACACACTCGGTTGTTGGGTAAGAAACCACTTTGATCACTTACAGAATCGAAACAGCCGCCGCCTGGTCTCGAAGTCAACATTACGTTAGAAAAACAAATACTTACATAATTTTACCAACAGTTTCAATGACACTGAAAATATTCGATATTGGAAAGATTTAGCAATTTGTATGTACACAAATGTACATCATTAAAATTACCTATTATGCATGAATATGTATAGAGCTCAGTGACATAAAGTAACCTCAGATTTTCAATAATAAACGGTACATTTTCACAAGCCTTGGAGCATAACTAATATGTGATTCGTTAATATTTCAGTACATTATGATACAATGCAGAGTCAGCAAACAGACAATAGCCCTGTGTCTTATTTATAACAATCAATTCAAATTCAAACGTTCTGTTATATACTGAACTATTGAAGAAGCAACTGAATTCAATCTTGTAATAATAATTATTTATTCACCTAAAATAAAAAAAAAAAATCAAACACAACACATCTGTATTCAGCAATGAACGTGTGTTTGTAAAGGAGTAAAAAAAATCAGAAAAACTGACAACATAGTAAATAGTACTAAATATAACAATATTCTGGGTGCAACCATACACAACGTTAACTTATAAGTACAATATTTTAAAGATGCTTGCAAGCCATTTAAGCCACAAAAATTAGTCAAAACATGCACTCAAAAGGTTACAAAATAATGGATTAGATCAATTAATAATGCATAGTACATTAAACAACAATAATAGCATCATTTAAAGTTCATGAACCATACAAAATAAACAAAAATATTTTAAAGTAAATGTAATTCTTTACATGCATATTATATTCCATGCAGAAGTCTCACACACTATAAAAGCGTTAGTAGAAGCAAAGTGGAAGCAGGCGAATGTTTTTTTCTAAAAATTAAATAGCTGCAGTGTAGCTGAAAAAGGAAACTCAATGCACTTATTCATTTGTTTGTCACACTTCACGCATGTGTCAAATTGAGAAAAAAAATTACAACCAGTCAACTATGCCAACAGCTAATTTGAATTATGCTGGTTCGACTGTTAACTTAACTGAGAAAAAATTGTAACAACTAAATAAACGCTCAATTTGTTAACCAGTCTTAACAGTTCAATTCTGTCATTCATATGCTTAAAAAAAATAACACAAATTTCCTACGCCCTTTGAGTTACTGTAACAAAAAAAAAAAAAAAAGATAAATATACTTTCTCACACCTGTTAAATAATAGAAACTGTAATTTTTTTTATTACAAATAAGTTAGGTGTATAACTGTATTTGAATGAAATAGAAAATGTAATATTTTTACGGAATGCCAAATTTTGGAGTACCTTTAAAACAAGGTCACGGAAGTAAACGGCAATGATATTACTATAGCTAACTTTCAATATCCCCACTGCTTTCCAACAAACATTTCTCGAGGTCAGGATTGAACCAGCAATTTAAGTCACGCAATGACACTAATATCGAGCAGTTACATTTTATTTCAACTGAGTAGCAACAAATTTTAGCCTCATCAACATACACTGCATGCCTTATAAAACAGAATGCACAAGATAAAATGCTAATTTCAACTGTTTAAAGACTCCGGATGAAAAAAAATTCTTATCAATTCATCTGACAAAAACTGTTCTACGTTAAGAAAAACAATTGAAACAAAGTAATGTGGGAGTTCTAAATTCAAAATAATAAGTTGTCGGCTTTACAGTTTTGTGTGTGTCACACATCAAAAGTAGGAAGGAAACAACATGGTAGTAAATAATTAAATAAACACTAAAACAGTTTACGAATGATGTACATATACTAATACGATATGCAGGCTCGAACATTCGTTTGAAAAATGGTTTAGTGTATTTAATTTGAAAGGTTCAAGGTTAATTTGTATGACACAATCTCAAGTTGAACAGTGTTTGCCAAAGCTACAGAATTTTTTGCCATCCAAAGGCCTCGACTTTGTTTTCAGCTGAGTGAGTAAAACGAAAGCGAAATATAAAAGGAGGAAGAGAAGAAAGAAGACAAGAGCACAAGAGAAAGAGAGGAGGAAAACAATGTGATGAAAGTATGGCGTAACACCTACCAAGCGGCGGGAGGATTTGTCCTCCAAAGGACCGCGGGGAAGCGTACTAAACCCATAGTAGCCTTTGCAGAAATCCCCCGGCTGGCTCACTGAAAGAACAACAATTGTGCGAATTAGCTGCTGGCCTCGAAAAATTTTGTTGTGGGGGTGTGGATCAGGGGGTTAAGAGGTGTCAGGTGCAGACAGCCACGAGGGGGATTTCCACAAGGCTTCCCGTTTGGGACTGCAACAAAAGTATTCGAAACTATAAAAAAAAATTGTAATTCAAACTGTACAGCTTCATAAATAACGGCTTGCACAGCTGCCGAGTAAGAACCGCAAGGTAGAACGAAATCAAAAATTAAAATTAAATATAGTCAAGACAAAAATTTTGAAGAAATGAGCATTTTAAAATTTTTTAATGATTTTTTGGACAGAACTGTTTTTGGGCAGATGCCCGGTGACAGCGTCACGAGCTTCGGAATACTTTTTTTTTTGTTCGTTGCGCCCAATCGCCAAACTTGCGCCTTGTGGCTTACCATACGTCGAGGCTGTTTGACTAAAGGCCGGTTCATGCCGTTCATCTTGTGGTACAGACCGCAGGCGTTACACAGGTAGTGTCCCGTGCCGTCGCGGCGCCACAGCGGCGTCTGCACGGCGCCGCAGTTGACGCACTCGCGTCCCTCCGTGTAGTACTCGGCCGCCTCCACCGGGACTGCGTTGTGGGGAAAAAAAAAAAAAAGAACATCGCACACTTTAGTCTGGGTGTACGGAGACGGATCGCAAGCGAGAGTATAGGCGGTTCGGGATAAAATGAGCACTCAAACAAGCCTTGCTTAAATTCTACTTTCAGCCGCCAATTAGTATCATTCCGCGCGTAATGGCTAACGACGGGACACGTCACTTAATGCTTGCGCGTGTAAAATTAATTGTGCAGTCGGTAGGAAAGTATATAATTTGATTAAAAAGTTTATAAATTATATAAAATACAAGTATGTCGATTTCGGTTGATTTTGTTTCAGTAATGATGTATTTAAAAGAAAAAATACACGGAACTATTTTGCGTAATTTCGCTGCCATTATATGCAGTAACGGCTGCTGATATTTTTCAAAGGTTAATTCTTTAGTGCTCACTTTATCCCGAACGACTTATAGTAGCATCCTCACTGCTGTCTCTTATCGGCAGCGGCACCTGAAGAACCTAGCTGTAAAGGTAATTTAACGATGTAAACATGTACACTCTGAACGTGTGCGTAAGAACATGTATTTTTCTTCTAAGACAGATAATGCATAACAGTTTACGATAATTGTGCAATAAGAAACCCGCTTTACCGAGTTCGGATATACCGTAGCTCGTTATACCCCGAATTTTATTTTATAGGTGGTTCAGGATAAAGTAAGCACTTTTGAAATCCTAGTTACTTTTTTTTCTTTCAGATAATGGTTTCCTGTCACGTTTTAATATAAACAAAGCAAGCAACCTGAGTAACAATCAAAGTACTTTAAACTGAGGCAACAATAAATAATAATTTTTAGTTATTATTCTATACGAGATGGATGGTTTTCAAAAGTGCTCTCTTAATGCGAACCAACTGTACCAAGGAATATTTCACATCACCCGGCTTGAACAAATAACGCAGTGGTCGCTTCCGGTAGACTTACCACGAAACAAGTACACCGCGGATCAGAACTATTCTTCCTATTGTTCACAACACCAGCGCTATAGTGAGCTTCTACTAGTCCTGCTCAAAGTTACTTTAAACAGAGCACAACCTTAACAGGCCTAGTTTTAAAGTCACTTTTAAGCTTAAATCAACCTCTCCATACTTTAATTACATAAATATTGCCGTATGACGTAATCAACTTAGTGCATATGTTCATCGCAACGTAAACTTAATTCTGAAGTCGCAAAACAAATTATTATTACGTAGTGCCTGTTGTGAAAGTAGTTAAGTTGGCAGCGAGTTTATGAAGATAGTAATAATGCCTGTTTAATAATTACAGTTATGGCCGTTGAAGTTCAGTCACTCGTTTGATTGATTTTAGAGTGCCAACACGAACGTAAGATAATTTACGTTTCTGGATATTGCTCCAACTTTACTAGGATCGCGCATGGATAAAGTGACCAGGCTAAGACAATATTAAAATTTTAACGTGCGGAAGGATACAAACAAAGAGCAACTGACACTAGGCAAGATACAAAGAGCAACTGACACTAGGCAGGGTTTTCAAAGTGTTCATTTAACCGTGAACAATCTGCGACTATTCAGAAGGGACATTCAAACTGGAGTCAGGTACATTTGTAAAGTATTTCCCACATTCTGACATATGAACAAATAAACACTTCTGACACCAACATTTCCAAAGTGGTAGTACTGAATTTCCTCTATCAGTGTACAGTCCTGATCAAAAAACCTCTTCCACCTGTAAAGCACTCGCCTTCACTTCACATTATTGATTCCACTTAACAGAAGATAAAGAATATGCAAAAACTACTAATCTGTAAAACACAAGACATAGGCCAAATCTGCGACGTTAAATCTTAAAGTAATTCACACAACATGACCTTCGCATGGGAATATTAAATATAAATCCTTTACTTATAGAGAATCATGCTTCAATTACCTATGCTATATCTAGGGACTGGAATATTGCGCTAATTCAATGACCTGCAGGTTAGAATCCACTGTAGTATGCATACTCAAGCCCAACTATTTGTCCACTAGCTGCTATTCAGTGAAACAGCAGACAATGAACAAATAGACGGGGCTTGATTATGCATAGTACTATGGATTCTAGCCTACATGTCATAGAATTCGTGAAATTTTCCAGTCCCTATAGCTTACAACACAAATAAACATACAAAGTACAAAAGCAAAACATAAAAAAAAAATCAGTACATTAACTTTTGCACACATGATGATAATAAAAAATACAAACACTAAACTGTATGTCTGAAACTAATACCAATTGTAGACATTTCATGTTACGATTCGTTTACCAAGAGAAATAGTACATAAAATGTCGTGTTATCACAAAACGCAAATCGTTTCCAAGAATACTGTGACTAAAATCTAACAATGTCAGATATAATTAGTGTTTAATGGTTAAACACAGTCAATATCAAGCCCAAAATAAATTATACTCTAATATTACAGTAAGTTACGGGTCGCAGGATGATGGGCAAGTCTGAAGTAATTTAAAACGAGCCGTTAATTTTGGGGAAATAAATACTTTACCATAATTCCATTTATAAATAGTACATGAGTACTATTACATTCCCACACTTTTTTGTGTCGTTTGCCGTAAGGTTAAATTGAAGAGTGTAGTTCCAAAACTCGCTAAGTCCATTTTTGGCGAAAATGAGTTAACTACACAGCGACACAGTTAAAGTGTTTGTCCATCTTTTTAAAAAGCATTTAACATGAAAACTAGCCGAGTCCCTGTATTGTAGGATACAGAAAACTGTAGTACTTTTCAAAACTTGCTCAGTCCTTTGCACTGTCTTCATGAAAACTTGGTAAGTCTATACAATCACATGAAAACTTGCTCAGTCCATAGAAACTCATGAAAACTTGCTCAGTCCATACAAACCCATGAAGACATGCTCAGTTCATAAACACGGATGAAGACTTGCTCAGTCATGATAAACACATGGGCATGTGTGAGTACAAAAATGAGAATTATTTAGTGAAACTCGTCATTTTACGAAATGTAAAGTAGTTTA
>PNEQ01084544.1:0-13382 GCA_003012365.1 Medauroidea extradentata
CCGCCGGAGGAAGCGCCTATTCTTTTCGTCGAAAGAAACTATAAGTATCTACCTCTCGTGACGCAACCCGCAGTGCGTGAGTCCCTTAGGCCGATTTAAAAAGAAACTCCTCTGTTTTTTATTTCAATTAGAGCTAGCCGGGCATACTACAACATTACTTAATACGAACCCAATCATCCAACATTAATCACGTAAGAGACCGAGCATCGACACCTCTTATTAATACCAAACGCGGGTCACGAGCACCAGTCACCAGGACGTGGCAAAAGTAAATAATTCTGGATATGAGCTTTATGTTTTAATTTAATGTATGTAATTCTGTTCTATGTAGGTGCCTTTGTAACTTCCAAAGAGTAAATATGATTTCCAAATGTCTTAGGCAACATATAATATGACTGGTTTAAGAAAATATTTTTTTTGTACGGTATCATTATTTGTTTAATTTTCAAGAGTTTTCATAAACAGTTAGTGAATGTATGTAATTGTACTTTCATTTCATTCTCCCTTTAGGATTATTTTCTCAACTGCAGCAGTCGTACAACATACACTTAGGGCCTACGACAAACCCAAATCCTGGTTTTATTCTAAAATCTGGAATACAAAACCTGCTTCTTGTTAACCTCATCAACTAGGGGAACTGACATTTTGTATCAAAGCAAAAAAAAAAAAAATATTGCTGGTGAAGGATACTTTGCACATTAAATAAAATATAAATAGGTTACTGGTAATGCACAGGCCTACTTTGTTTCATACATGGGATGTTTCAGTTGTAAAGTTAGAAATATTGTACACAAATTGTGGTTAGGAGATATCCATATACTAATGGAGATACTGCAGCTAATTTTTGCTCTTTGTAATACTTAATTGATTGCTTATGTTTAAAATTCACTATAATGTATTGCATTACATCTCAAACTAATATATAATTGATTTTCAACTGCTGTATCAAGGAGGGATGCAGCCAACAAGACTGAGTAAGGGAAATGTTCACAATGTATGTATCTACGAAAAGAAAGCACACGTAAGAGGGATTTTACAATAATGAGTTTTTCCCCTACAATTTGGCTGATGCCCGATGTCGAGCAGTCCCCTCCCCATCCCCACAACACCAATCATCCAATCCCTTCCTAAAACTTCCAACCCCCCTCAAAGTCACCAACTCCTCCCGCAGTGCATTCAACTTCCTCACCATCCTCACTGGCATTGACTGTATACCCCTTTCCATTCTCCTCTTTACCCTCAAAATCTTCTCACTGTTATTTCCTTTTCCTTTAAAAGTTCCCTAAGTTGTAATCCACCCGCCCCCGTTCATCAGCTCACACAAGCTGAACAACCTTTCTACTCTCCTCCTGTGTCTCAATAATTTCCGTCACAATTTATTCATCATCACACTAGGCCTAAAATTCCTTTCCTCCTTACCAGCTTTACTCTACCTTTTACATTCATTCACAATCCATCTTCCCGCCCTTTTCTGCACCTTCTCCAGCTCTTGCACCTCCTGCACCTAGAAATATGGATCCCACTCAACGGCAGCATATTGCAATACTGGACGAACCATCTTGCAGTATGCCCTTCCCTTCAATTTAACCACTAACTCCCTTCAACACTCTCCACCGAAGTCATAAAGCTCTTCTTCCCTTCTTAACCACTCTGTCCAACAGCTTTGTCCGCCTTAGATCATCCTGTATTACAACCCCTATGTACTTAATTATTATTTGTGTATAGTTAATATTAATCCCTTACACATGTTGTGCTGTAAGGTTCAACAAGTATTTAAGAAACTTATATTGTGATGTGAGAAGAGGAATTGCCATTAAAAATGACCTACAAGACAGCACTTTCAACTATTCACCATACATTTCCAATCCCTGCTGTATAGCCATGGAGTTAATTTTACATTGTCATGTTGCATTGGTGTCTTACAGTACACAGAATTGTGCACAATTTTGACAGTACTGGGTAGGCTGAATTGTCTCTTGAATGTTATTCTGTATAGCGTCTGTTGTGGGAGGGTTGCTGCTATATCCACGACAGAAAGAACTCTGAAAACATAACTATTATCTATTTAAAAAATGCAAGTGTTTGTAGGCTAGAGTAGGCCCAGTCTGTCAATATGTTTAATTTGTAACATGTGTGAGGATAAAGTAAGAGTAAAGTAGCTCCTCTTAGTTTTGCAGTAAAATCTTACTTTAGTTCCTATTTTGTAGGCCTAAGACACACATTATTTTGTATTAGAAGAAATTATAATTTTGTAGTTTTCCTAAATACATATATTTTTAGTGATGTGTGTGAACACAAAGTACATCAAGTATTTGTCACAATAGTAACGTAACATCAAACCAATATTTTGACAACAGTTAATATGTAACAGAGCCGATAGTTTAACCAGAAATTTTGCAGTAATCTAGCTTTATGAAATTCAGTTTCAAGGCACATATTTGTTTTAATGTCTTTGTATGAAAATCTAGTTTTTTTGTTTGCGATGTAGTTTCGATGAGAAATTGATAGTTAACACTAGAATTATAGTTATTTATATAAAGTAAATAAATATTTGCGCAATTTTGATATTTGTAGCCCTATTGTAATGCTTTGGCATGCACAGAGATAATACTTTTATCCCACGCGGTAAAACAGTCAGCTATTAAAATTTAAATGCTACGAAAGTAAATATTGACGTGTACTAGTGACCTCCTTGCACGCATCGATCGGCTGTAGCTTTACGACGTTTTCGCTGGGAGTGCAGTAACAGAGAGTTAGTGGTCAACATTGCAGTTGCCATTCTATACCCAATTGTATTTTCTATGGATTCGGTCGCTGGGTTACGTCACTCTTCCACTAGCCAATGACCACAGAATAATCGCATGAGACGACGTTGTACTCTATATACGTACCTTGTTGCGTACTAGTAGTAACCTATAATGTTCAATAATTTTAAAATTAATGTCAACAAAATTCCACAGGGATTAGGGATTGCAAAATGAATGTTCTGTGACCCATAATCGTTGTTTTATGCATTAATCATGATCTTGTTGTACACAAATAAATAAATTTCAAATATTAAATATAATTTTTTTTTCAGATGGCTTAGTAAATAATAATCTTACTTAGTATTTTATACCTGAATTACATTCTTCTAACTACATTTTTACATTATACCTTATAACTTAGCGATAAACAAAAACACTACATTTGAAATAGTCTATTTCTTCAACACGCAGTCAAGCGTCTTTTAACATATTTTTGTCTGTGTAAACAGGCCGGAGTATGTGATTTTTTTGCTCGTTTTCCTGTTTTTAGTCTACTTGCAGCTATTTACCTTGCTCCTCAGCAGGGAAGACATGTGTAGATCCAGCGAAGAGATGTTCCAGACAGAAATAGGCTGTACTATCACATGATTTCAGATAGGTTTAAGAGTAATGTATTCTATCAAGTAGTTTGAGTAAGGTTTCTGTAAGAGCCTAATAATATGTCCGATTACGTCACAGGGGCACACGAGTTACTTCGTTGAAATGAAAGACTTTGTATTTACGTTATTCTCGACTTTTACGGACGCAAATACAGAAAGTGATAAATATTACATTAAAAGTACTTTAAAATAAATATGCCATAAAATACATCACACCACCATTGTGATAATATTTTCGTACATGTCAAAATCCATAACTTAAAAACCATTGGCACGAGAGGAGGTTGGAATGTAGTCAATGAAGTTCATGAATTGGCAATCCCAAATTTTAGGCAGAGAGTCAGCCATAGTATCAGGTAGTAGTATGCCGAGTTCTCTGGACATTAAAATAAATATTGATTTGTTGACTGAGATAGTCAAGCATGGGTTGTCAGGGGCACCGTGACAATTCTCAGCACCAAGTACATGCATACAAGACATTGACCCACAGCTAGAAGCATTACATTTATTAAGCTATTTGGAGAGAAATGTACTGAGATACCCGTTTCAACTGCGTCTTGGCCTTACGAGGCCGGCCTATGAGGCTCAAATCACGCCCGAAGCATGATGTAATGCCTATCTTTAGACCCCTGTAATGCGGTGAACCCTGACTGTTTCGCTTAGTATAAAGGAACAGAATCGACACATTTAGGCACAGTTGGCTATTGGTCGTTCTAGAGGAAGATATTATGCTTGTGGAGAGAGACTGGTGAAGACATCTTGGTGACGTCAGAGTCTACTGTGAGGCGGCAGGCGGCTACCTTCGGACTAAATTTTTATTGTGATTTGTAGACTTTAAATTGATTAATGGTAAACATTCTTGAGCTTTAATTGTCAATGTTAATTACCATTTTGTGGCCCAGTACTAATTGTGTGCATAATTAAGGGTATTGTGAAAGTTATAGTTGATTGCGGTTTTGTGTATTCCGTAGCTTTGTGAGCTATTAAATCCAGCACTTATTTTAACTCTTTCATATCTAATTATAAGACCTATATCCGAAAATAACTCATGGGAATTGCTCACATTTAAGCTAGTGCTGAACTTGTAACAGTACTATTGTGAACTATACTGATAGTTTGATAATAGCTATTCGCTAGGCCCTACTATGCAATACGATATTCCTATTTTATAGCATGAGTAATTTTATACATCTTATTTTAGTTTCAATAAAGTAACAATTTAAGTAATCAAAAACAAAGGTACCTCCTTGTAGTGGATTTCTTAACTGTGCTTTGACAAAGGTGTTCTTCCATTCGCTGCGCGAGTGCTACATGATGGGGCGGACCGCCATTGTACGAGTGGTGACGTTGCATCAATGAGAGAGCGTTCCATGGTCACGTGATGTCAACCGCGACATTTGCTCTTTTAATAGTAAATAACATCATAATAATGATTTTTGTGCAACAAAAAAGGCAATTAAAATGTTTGCACGTGTATAGTGATGGGTTTCTGTTGTCTTCAGTTACCTTTGTAAAATTTGTATGTTGCTTGTTATATTTATTTATCTCTGACTATTCTTATCTTAATTGAAAAATAGAGCTTTAATGAAATAATTGCCATTTTATTTGTCATTTTATTTGCTGTTTCTAATCTTTGAAAAGGAAAGGACTTGGACGGAGTCGGCCTGGGCCTGTAGAAAGGAACCATCCCAGCATTCGCTTGGAGTGATTTCGGAAAACCCAAGAAAACCGGAATCAAGATAGCCGGAGAATGTGCCCGGATCCTCCCGAATGCGAGTGCCGTGTTTATCGGCTGCAACACATCGCTCGGTATTGCACGTAGAACTTGTCAGAACAAGTCACGTGTTGACAGACTTCGTCCAGATTGAATTTTGTATGCTGAAGATGTCTATTCATTTTCACCCGTTGAAACACTGTCAACCTAGAACAAATTGAGAAAGGAGACACTAGTACAGGCATTAAATTACGAATTTTAAGCATATTTTGTTAACGTAAGTGTAACATTATTTGTGCGCTTAATTAAATTTTTCTTATCTCTAGTCAGTGTTTGTACAGAAAGCATATGTGATTTTAAAATAAGGACATTTCTGCGGTTACATCGGCAGGAGGAATAATATCCCTTCACTCGGTGGAAACGGAGTGCTTATAGTGCCAAACCGTACAATATTAGCAGTACTTGACAGGTGCTTTAGAATTTTATATTCACTGCATGGGGGGAAATATTATCATACGACAACTTTCGCAGAGAGTTGAAGACGAACCTTGACAGTAATAAATACCGAGGGTCGTATCTTTCTGAAGCTGTCTAGGGCGTTCAGACTAGCAAGCGAATGAGCGATAAAGAGTACATTGACGAGTGCGCTTAGTCATATCGCTCCTATGTGCATGGCCCTGAAGTGGTGCACAGTGTATCCATTGTATCACTGGAACTATGGGAGCGTTGACCAGATCATTATTTTACTGACGCAAAGCCTGTGCCAAAGTACAATGAAGTATCCTCGATTAGTTAGTTCTCAACATAATCAGTATATTTACCGGTGTAGCTGTATACTAACAGGCCATTCTTAGCCACGTTGGAAGGCTTGTGGATGATATTTACAACGTGTGCATTTGCACCTCCAAGGACTACGATAAAACAAAATATTTTCATAAAAATAAACCTTGGCTAAATTATACTTACTTAAATTGAATTACTGGAAAATTAGCATATGTTTCACATAGAAACATACATTTTTTTCGCCAAAACAAGAAAATATATATTTAATTAGACAATGGCCCGAAGTCACTCAAAACGTTAAAATCATTGCACATAGGCCACATTTGCAATCACAAATCACCCAGTGTGCCACAACTTTGAGGAAAACGTATTTTTCAGTTTATATTTAGCCCAGATGTAATCATTTTTGAAATTCTCAAATATTTATCGGCCCTCTGAGGCAGAGCATTCATTTATCTCAGAATGGCCTTATAAGATGATATTTGCATAATGTTCTGGCAAAGGATGACACCATAATGAGTTGAAATGAAGTATAAAAATCTAAGTAAAAACTTTTACTTCCTTTTGATGCCCCATCTTCTAGGTTAGCAACATGACAACCCCGCCCTTCATTGAAGTGTCCAGAATGATTTTCAATAACATTTAACTTGGAACAAATTAATTTACTATTGTTTTACTTCCATTGTCCATACTTGTTTAAAAAATTCTAAACAGGAACCATTCTTTTTTCTAAAATACCATCATTCATATTTCTTGTTTCTGATAAAAGAAATTAACAAAAAAAAATTTAGAAGTGCAAATAAAACACTATGTTACATGCATAAATTCCTGTTTATCATTCATGTTTATGTCGGCTATACTAAAAAGAATGTGGTTAAACGATTACATTGGCTATTTGTAAAGTACATAACAATATAGAAATCATATCAGCACAAATTTATTTATTAATATATACCGAAATACGCAAAAGAAAGGTTTTTACTGTTAAATTATAAGTTTTATATGGTTCTATGTTCATAGTCAACACTTAAATAATACGACGCCTTTCCTCAAAGTCGTACAGTACCAATTGTTTTTGCCGTATATATCCCGAATAAAATAATTAATTATCACGAGTAAATTCAATCATAATAGTAAATACACAATTAATATTGCTTTTTTATCATAATAAATTATAAAAACTAATATAATTTAGTTAATAGACATAGTTTAAAGTGGCTCTATAAACGTAAACTATCATACGCGAATAAAAATAAATATATGCGAATAAATACACTATTGCGAATATGCTTGAAAGTGATGTTCATCAAGTACTTTAACGATCATGTGTCAAAATTTATAATTGTATAATTTTACAAAATAATATTAGTTTTGGAAATGTTATTTGTAAAAAATACTATCCTTTAAGGAAAAAAACGTTTGCTTGCATTTTATTCCGTGTATCATGTCAAAGCCGAAATTGGCATATTATGGAGACTGAAAACAAAAACCGAATAACGAATGCCTTACCGAAATTTAGTAATTTACACATAAATAATGCTTGACAGATTATTTACTAAAGTTAGAAAACACAAAACAACATATTTTTTGTAGTTCTGAAAAATATCTGAAAATTAGATTCTAATCCTACATTGTTAGGTTAATTATATAAAAAAGAAACCAATTAGTTTTTATAACTTTTCACAAATAACCAATGCCATCACTCAGTGTAAATTATTTCATTTTCAAAATCAGTCAGATTTTGTGGATTAGATATACCCGTAATTTACAAATTATGCCTTTGACATGTCTTTACGGGAAAGTTATGCAAACTAAAAATTTCTATAGGAGTAAATAATAGTCCTAAGTAACATTAAAGCTAACACTATTCGCCGATTAAAGCCATACACTCTTGTTGCTACTTTTTTTTTTTGCGATATTAATATTTGCGCCTATACGAGAGCAAATATAAAAAATCTGTATTAAAGTTATGTTTAAAATCGTATGTTCCATGTTGGTTGAATTTTTCAAGACAATAAATGCTCTGGTTCTAGCAATGTAACTAAAAAATTTCTGGTTAGTTAAATTATTGATCAAAACCGTATAATGTACTGTTTTGAAAAAAATGCTATCACAGAGAAAAATATTTTAAGCAAAACCACCAAACATATTTTCATGTATGCTTTAGTTTAAGCTTTAAAAAAATTAATATCGAAAAAAAAAATATGTACATAGGAGAAAGCCTAAAAACCAGTAGATCGGCGGAAATCTTGCATGTTAGTTCAGCACTTGGCACGCTTCAAAGCACACCTTTATACCTCGGTTTCTTCTGTGTTGGGATTGGCAGAATGCATTATCATATAGTCGGCCTAGAATGTAAACCTTGTATGTCAAGGGAAACCAAAATTTTCAGGAGAAGCAAAAAAACCCGTTTGTAAATCTTGTTTGAACATGTTATTATTTTAATGTGACAGTGTTGGTAGTCTACTGAAATTTGTTCCTGATATGTAATAATAGAAACTATCATTTAAAACTCCTAATGAAGTAGCTCGGATGTACATATTTTTCATTCGTAAGATGGCGTTTGTACAACACACGAGGTTTTATATTTTTCCAATAGAATGTTGCACACAGCAAAACATAATGTTGCAACCACAATAATATATGAGATACGATGTTTTCATTCTACGGCGACGATATGGTTTCCGAGTACTTACTTCTCACAATGCGAACGTCAAAAGAAATATATTTGCGTCTGTAAAATGTGTTGATGCTTCTCGATTAGGGACGGAGGGCGGGGGTAGCCTCGTTTAAACAGGTTGACAGTAGGCTACAGTTCACAGAAAAAAATCGTGTAAGCAGATACCCGGTCGCATAATAATCTGACGTGGAGTGATAACGATAACTACAAATAACTAATTTGGCCCTTTTTGTTTGCATAATCCTATATGCCAGCATCAAAGATAGCTTCTTGGCAATGTCGAATCAACAGACCCCTAAGTAGTAATATTTATGTATATTATTCCTTTGCCTTTGATGTTTTCTCTCCGAAATTTAAATCGTCGAATCACAAAACATCGATTCACCTGTAAAAATATATTTATTTTTGTATTCATTTAAACACTTTTTGAATTATTTAAATTATTATCTCAGCAATCTTCAATGCAATATTTTTTAAATATTTGTTTAGGAGAACTTGTAGTCAATAATGTGGTTATCTAGTGAATTATTTCAGTTCGCTAAGTCAATTGGTTTTCTTTTAAAGCTTAACACCAATTTATGCACAATACGAATTTGACTTGCAATTAAAATAAATATGAGAAGTAAAAACATCTATGACAGTAATGACAGTAAGAAACCATATCTTGTATAAATATAAAAATCATTAAACCAATTCAAATTTTCGATTCAAACGCTCTGTTAAATAACTTTTATGTATTAAAACGACTGAATTTGTCAGAGCTTTATCTAAAATTTGATTCCTTTTCCTGCACATTACTTTTATGCAAGTTAATTTTTTTTTTTAATTCCACTTATAATATATTTTAAAATTATTGGACTGATGAAACCGCTCAACAATGAGCACTCGTACCGTTAAGCAATGCGAGATGATAGCTTGGCATTGCGAGTGATACTTGGGAAGTTACTAACCGGAAAGAGAAGCGAGTGATAAGTACTCAGAATGTGACTGATAACTCGGGACCTGGTAAAGAGAGATATCACTCGCAAAGAGAAACAATTGGCTAGTGTGTGTACTCGGAACCTGGTAAAGCGAGATCTCACTCGGAAAGAGAAACGAGTGGCTAGTGGACGCAATTGAGAGAGTTATATATAAATAATTATATGTAAAAACTATGCACGCATCGCCAGTCCGGTGTTGGAATTTTGTTACGCGACTGCCAGTGTAGGAACTATGCAGTCGTGCTGAGTCAAGGAAGGACCCGAACATTTCCGATGATTGCCGAACGTCCTGCGCAGTGTAAACGGCTAGAAACACGTGCTCGACATACCCTGGTAGCTTCTTTTAGCAAGACCTTCTTATCAGGGCAACAAGCTCACAATGAGGGAGGGGAAGTGATAGGCAGATATATCGCACCACCTCCCACACCACCCACACTTTGACTCCTTCTAGTTACATCACAGTGATAAACGGTGCGCTTGTTCCTACGCCGCACCTCTCAGACTTTTCAGACAAGTGGCATGTGGAGCTCCCCTCAAGGATACTAAAGCTCCATGCTCCCTTACACACTGTTACTACCATGTGCTCTGGATTGTTTGCAGTGTAGACAAAGTAATTATGTTACAATACAGAATTTAATAAGGCAGTATTCCGACCAAAGTATAGAAAGTAAAAATATGCACGTCGTTAAAAGTACACATTATTTTTTAAATAATATTTCTTATATTTTGAAAATGTGCTAACGGAGGGGTTGTTTTAATCTGGAAAACTTACTATAGGAAGTAATAAGCGAATTATTTTTACAAAAATGTAAGTCATGACATGTAGCATGTTCTACATAAGAATACGTTTATCATAAAAAAATAGTTTTAGTGCCAACATCTCAGGAGAACTCGAAATCCAGGAAGAGGGAAAAGTAAAACCGGTTATCCACCTGGTCCACTTAAACAGGCTGACTGCAATATTGTCCTAGTTAAAGACAACATGATTGGCCATCTGCTGCACGTCCTCTTCCCCCGTCCTGCTGCTCAACTCTGTCAGACAGCCACGTTCAGAACAGAACAAAGGCAACGAAACTGTACAATCTAGGCGGATGGAAATAGTTTGATTTCCAACAAAACACAGAACCACTAGATTAGTTTTATGTAGACCTTTCAAAACATTCGTATTTATTATTATTGATATTTAATTTGTCGGATTTATGCAGAACGAAACCACTCGACAATTTTCTGAACTGAGTCATTTTCAAGTTCAAAGTTTAACTTACTGTGTGTATTCAAACTTTGTATAAAATGTTATTCTGGGTTTTCATTTTTATACATATGTCACGACTCAACGATTGCCCTTTTTTCTAGGCCCTTTTCTTCTGCTTGAAATAATTATCTCAAAATTAATTGTATCATGGGTTGGATTCCTTCTGCTTGAATCCGTCTTAATTTCCATTTCTAGGTATTGAAAAATTGTTTGTTAATTGAAAATTTCATAGAAACCTAAAATGTAAATGTTATAAAGGCATTTAATCATGACAGATAATGGAAATTAAAATGAATGTAAGTTAGTTAATAGCCAGCCAGTATTTACACTTGTAATCAATTGAAGAGGTGAAATAAGATTGACTAGCGACTCGGCTCAGTTATTTGAAGATGAAGTCGGACAAATCAACTAGTTTGCTCGTTATAAAAACCAGAAACCAAACAACAGACAAACACAAATTAGTAAGTTGTTCCAGTTGGCCATACATGAGCCATGGCTATGTTAAATACAAGTGTCGCCTTAAAGACATAGCTCTAAAAATACTGCTTATATGCAGATTATTACAACATCGCTTCATATTACGAAACTTGTAAATGTATGGAAATTGTAACATAATTAAAACAAAACTTCCACAAACTTATTTAACGGGAGAATTTCTTGCATGTTGCAATGCAGAAGCTATTAAGTTGTCATACCGTTGCATCACGTAGAATGATTTTTCTACGATTATTTTTATTTTTTGCCAATTATGTTTGGTAGCTAGTTTCTGGAGAAATATTTTTTACACAAATCAACAAAAAGTGTTGTTTGTGAAGAGGGTTGAGCCCCAACCCCGTTCAACCACGTGGCCCCCGGCCTTACTGTGGGGTCTCCGAATTACCATCTTCAAACTGCTAGGACAAGTGTGTCACAAGCAGGCACGTTCGAGACGGACATAACCCCTCCGCCATGCAGACCCTCGACACGTAGCTCCACCTTGATCTTGGGGATCACCGTTTACAGACTTGGGGTTGTATATGAAGGGTTGACGGTCGACTCTTACATTGAGTAGCATTCCAATAATACCGTCAAGTTCCAGACCTGTAAGGTAGCATATAAATGACAAATCACAAATTATTACATTAAACAATGCAACTAAGTACATAACTGAATTGTTTTTCAAAGGTACAGCAGAAAGAGTCTTTTAATTTTTATATTAGGAAGACATTTTATAGGTGTAAATATTTTAATATTGTTATTATAAGAATATAAATGCAATGTTATATTACATGATATTTTTGATCAGCACGTTTCTAAAATAGACATACAAGGCTTGTTGTGAAATGATTTGTTGTAATAAAGGAACTGCATTAATTACTTAGGAAGGAATTCCTTGTATACGTAATATTACCCCGCTGTAAACTTCCAAAATTATGTAACATATTCATTCATAGATCTGTGTACAAGTTTTCGTGATACAGTCTACAGCAATGAATTTAAAAAATGGATGAGTTGGCAGGCACATGTTAAATCTTTTGTTGAAATTTTATTTGTGACGAGCAAGGTTAAGAATACTGGTGTTGAACTCAGATTAAAAAGAAATAACCATATTATTTATGGAAGTCAGAGTAGATTTTTAACAAAATCCATGTGACATTTGACTACACAGTTGAAAAATTTAAGTAATATTGTTCCGCAAATAACATTACAAAAGAAAATCTTTTAGTGTAAGGTACCAAAAATTAAAATTCATATCTTTATCAGAAGTGTACGTATCTACCGGCAAGGAAGTATAAGCACATGTAATCCACTGGGTTTACACTGACAATCTTACACACTAAGGAGAAGCTCTTTTTGGTTTTTTGCAAACCTGTTTAATAAGTCAGTAGTTTGCAAATGAATCATTATATAAGGGTCAGAAATTGTGTAATGAAGATTGTGTATTCGGCGAGAGACAGTTAAATATTTGTAATCAAATGGTGAACACAGGCTTTGGAATTAATCTACCCTTACACTAAAATAACAAGTTTTTGTAAGTAGTGTGATATTAGTTTCGGAAATAATTAGTTCATCAACTACAAAAAAATCTCAATTTATATCGATATTCTGAAGGACAGCGTTTAGTGAAGTGCTGAAAAACTAGGAATGATGACTTAATTGTTATGTGTTTAAACTAACGTAAATATTCCTTAGCTAAAGATAATAATTTAGCCTGATAACTAATACATCATTTTACAAAAATTTAAAAATGCCAAGCACACAGGAAAGTTCAGAGTTCTAAGTATGCAGATTTAGATAAATCGTATAGAATACTTTTACCTGTACAAATGTGAAAAGATGGCCCACACGAAAAAAAAAAAAAAAAAACACACCTATTTGTTTAATTTTGAGAAATTTTGTAGTTATAAGTGTGGTACATTCGATGCAATTTTTGTAGCAGTTAAATTTGTAAAAGGTTGAATTTGACTTGCGGCATTTGTTGCTAAATAAATTGAAATGTGATTTGATAGAATAAGAATATTATACTGCCAAAATAATTCAATCACCAATTTGCAGAAATGTGTTAGTAAGAATTACCTAAATGACTT
>PNEQ01084545.1:0-28908 GCA_003012365.1 Medauroidea extradentata
TTTTAAAATTTCGTTTACCAAATGATACCCTGAAATTTTATAAATTTATTCTTACTTAATGTGTTGGGCATAAAGATTTAGTGATTTAAAATGATGCAAAATTGCATTCGGTTTAGTTTTCACAAAACTGTCGCCGATGAATTAATCTACTAATATCTCGTCGATTTAAATCAGATTTAAGTTTCATTTTACGTATTTAGGCCCTATCTCATTGTACCGATGTTGCGTAAGTCTACTAAGAATTTCCATTCCGTACTTAATTCACAAGATATTTTGGCAATAAAAAAACATTTTTGATGGTTGTTAAGGCATAGAAAGGATTTTGTAATGTTACACTCTGTAACGCGAAAGCACAGATGTTATAACTTAATTTTTTTATTTTTTTTGTTTTCATTGATTTTCCTTTGTTTTTTATGCAATTTTGCTATAAATACACTTCTAAGTGGACAGTTTAGTGTCAAATGTAATCAAGGTAGTATAGAATCCATAGTACATACCATAAGATACATATTATTCAGTAAATACTCTTAATTAAAATTACGGCATTAAAAAAAAAAAAAAAATTTGACGATTTCAGTACGGTAACGAATTTACTTTTTTTTTTGTTTCGAATTTCTGATAAGAGTTGCAAATTTCTGAAAAGTTACTGTATTCAAAGTAATGAGGATGGCCATAAAAGTTATGTACCTATACCGGGGTGTAAAGTAAAGGTGTTCGTACATTGGCTTATATTACGAATAGTAAGAAATCAAGACAACAGTCTTTCAGATTGTCAATTGGCGCGCAACAAATTGTGCTACTGAGGTCGATCATTATGTAAACAAGTCGTTAGGATTCGTTTGCATTAATGTTCGTGATAGAATACACAATGAACTGGTAGTACATTTCTGCCGGGCTTATAAAGTGACGAAATATCGTGAGCACCGTGTATCTATCCTTGCAGGCGTGGCTAAACAGAGCCTCCTCATTGGTAGTTATCAACTTAGAGATACGTGCGTCTCCAAGTGTCTCTCAGTGGCCGTTCCTTAGTTCCCATTGGCAGCTTATCGATATAGGGAGGGATGAAACCGCTGGAGGAGAAGACGATTTTTTTCATCGCGGGGAAGCGTCCATCGCGGGCAACTGCCCTAGCACCCTAGTTATGTAACAAAATGTCATGTATAAGTTAATCACGGTTACAAATAAGCAGACATCTCTGCCATTTCAAAATTGTTTTGCTATATCACTGATATATAGATGGCCAGGCTGAGAAGATCGCGATTTCTAGACAAACGTTATGATGAATTATTATATATTAATGTGTGAAGCCAACAAAGTTTATGTTCTAAGGAGAATTTTTAGCTCTAAAAATCTTGAAATACCTTCGCTAGACAAAAAATCTGGAAAATGTTTTTATTTAAAGTCGTTTGTCATTGAGGTTACAAATAAACAACTTTATTTGTGCTGTTTCAAAAATGTATCGTATTAAAGATAGTACAAATAGGTATATATGTGGTAGTCTCTTATTCATTTTTAGCCTCATAAAAAACAATGATATGCTTATATGTATGTCGAAATGAATAATACAAGTATTTTTATACTAATATTTTTACTCATAATAGAATGTGCTATTACTTTTAAATGTACGTTCAGTAATATCAGTATATTTTCTAATACAAGAGAAGTAGGTTTACGTTGACATCTATAAAGAGACTTCAACTCCAAGTAAAACAAGCTGGAACAAATTAATGTTTCCTCCTACATCGACATTCTACAAAAACAAGAAGGCAGTTATCAATTCTCAAAACTAGGATAGCGTCTGTTTCAATGCGGACAATTCTATCGCGGATAGATGAAGGGTGGTATACTGAATGCGTTGACAATAGGAACAATGATCTCGAAGAAAGAATCAACTCTGGCGAAATAGAATTCCCCACACTTACTCAAAATATAAATATTTTTGAAAATGAATAATCCTGAGCTCAGTATAAATATTTAGGCTCTCGATGATAATATGAACGCTGTGTCTATGCGTGTCACAAATTAAATGAAAACCCAGCACTTACGACCATTTAATGTTGATGACCGAAAGTAAGAATTTCCATTATTGTTACATTAAAGGTTTATCTAGCCATGTACGACCCAAGGAAACATTGCGCGCGCACACACACAGACGGAGACATGTAGCCGGCTTTCCACTGGTGCGTGTTCAGGCGCGCATCCCAGCTTCGACGTCATATCTGACGTCACAGTTGGGGTGCGTACCGCAGATGTAGCTGTAGAAAGGGCTTGTTTGGTGTTTCGAAGTCAAGTTCGGGAGGTTCGTCTTGGAAGCGATTCTCTGGAATGGTGCGCGTATACATCAAAGAGGCCGACTGACTACCTGGGTTCTGCGCGGGAAGGGCTGGGAACTTCATATAACGATGGGCGACATATCAAGAAATGTTGTAGGGTCTTGTAGATTGTTAGGCTTTAAAAAACCTACAATATATGTGGGGTTATATTTAAAAAATTTGTATGAAGGTAGTTTGATTACATAATTTAACAGTTTTTACACTGTAAACATTTTCGCGAACTTATAATATCGTAGGTAACAGAGATGAATATTAATAAGCAAACAGACATATTCTCTTTTTAAAAAATACGTCTGAAATTGTAATGGTATGCCTTATAGCAATTATGTCCAGTGGTAATTTTTTTAGCATGGTACGTATTTAAATCTTAATCAAGCAATGATAAAGCATTTGTATTAAGTTGCATGAATCATATTTTAAATTAGTAATTTACATTTCTTTTGGTGATCATATTTGGTTATAACACGCCCACAAAGTGTTACAGGGATTTTCTGTTGTACATTTTATATATTTGTGATACCAAAATTAAGTTTCAATAAAACTGCAGAACAAAGAGAATTATTGTTTATAAAAATAAAAACAAGTGTGTTTTCCTATATTAATTTCAAAGTAAAGATATTACCACTATTTGCATATGAGAAACGCTGTGAACGTAGCCGGTAACCTTTCACATATTTGGGGATACTCCCACCATTACATTCCATCGCTGATCCATCCTCATCTCATTTTTCCTACATTTGTGGCCTAAAATACTGTCATTTTTCAATGAAATTGTAGACGTGGCTTTACTTTATGCACAATGTTTAATGTTAAAGGCCTCATAATTGTGTGGGAATAATAACAAATAATTCTTTATTTGTGTATTTTTATGAGTACCATTGATTAGTAAAATATGCAAAAACGCATATGAAAAATGGGCATTTAAACAGCTCTAATACAAACTAGTGCCTGTAGTATTACACAAAAAATTATTTATGTTGTATTGACTCGCATGTATTGTTAAGTACTAAAAAAATTACTTCGTAAAAATTCTATAAAACATGAAATACTGCCTAGTTATAATTAAAACTGAGGAAAATATTATGTTTCCGTGTGTTAAACTACTGTTATTTATGCTAACAATTATTTTCGCATGGTGTAATCGATGGTTTGTCCATGCTGGCCGAAGTTGCACATTTAATTCTCGGTGAGTGATAGATATAGTTTTCAAAACTAATCGATCGCTTCATTATTGTCTTTTCACGTACATTGGACACACTCGTACTGAACTCAATTCAACTATACATAAGTATCGCATGTGTCACAGTATGTTGATAAATGCTTGGTTAACTTAAGTGTCTATAGCACACAGCTAACTTGATAAGTTTAGTATAGCTTTGAATATTAAATAACCCTTGATATTTATGTTTAAAAACATCACCCTGCTCGATTATGGTTAAAGTAAATGTTTTGTCCTACATGTTATTTTATGGTGAACAATCCATGTCCGAAACTGACTAGGACACGTCGCCTGCACTCCGTCATTCGCTCCCCCACCCTGACCTTGTGCGGGCTTTCTCACACCAGCGGGTTGTGCATATTTTGAGCTGCAGTGGAAATTGCCTGGACAGTGAATAGACCCTCCGAGGCGATGCTTGTCTATTCACGGTCCAGACAATTTTCGCTACAACTCAAAATACGCACAACCCACTAGTGTGAGAAAACCCGCGCAAGGTTAGGGTGGGGGAGCGAATGACGGAAGATAGCATTTCCACTGTATGTGTACCCGAGCCCCGGTCTGCCAGATAGGGTAGTGAAGGCTGTAATTTTATGCTATGTTGCCATACTGGAAAGGTGATCGAAAATCCCGAACTTGCCCGACGACTGACTACACACAGAATATACCTTTTCGTCACACGATACTAAGTTATTTAGTCCTTAACAGGATGATCGAAGCAACTGGCTGTCGAAATGTTTCGATGCCTATAAGGACAAACTCAGAATAAGCGCCCAGGCTCCTGCATC
This sequence comes from Medauroidea extradentata, assembly GCA_003012365.1. Taxonomy (NCBI): domain Eukaryota; kingdom Metazoa; phylum Arthropoda; class Insecta; order Phasmatodea; family Phasmatidae; genus Medauroidea; species Medauroidea extradentata. The sequence goes on from PNEQ01084545.1 coordinate 4,338, forward strand.
AGTATCGACCATGCTGTACTACTCCCGCTTTAAGGAATCTTAAAACAGAAATTGTTATCATATCTAGACAACCGAAGACATAGTGCATTTTTTGTTGCGGATTCCTAAATAATGTGTAAATAAATCAGTTGCCCGATTTAAGACATATTTGGACAGAAAATTTAATAAATCGTTTATACAGACAGCCGATGTCAAGATTTCAGAATCATATATAAATTATCGAATTTCCCGCTTTGATAAATTTAATGGCAGAAATAGTTCATACATGTTTTATACAGATAGTGTTTACAAAATATTTTTCGTTGTGTATTTATGATTCATATATAAATTATTCAATTGCCTGCATTGATTGTTTGGTGGCTAGCAGGTCTGAAAGGGGCTGGGGGATTAGTCTACACTGTTCATTATTTTAAAAAATTGTAAAGAATGCAAATGAAGTAATTAGGTGTGTACGAGATTTATCTACATTGATAATTAAGTATAAATATGCTTTCAAAACTGACAAAAGGCATGTCTATAAATACCAACTCATTCTGGGTCAAATTCTATGGTATAAGAAATAAAACTATGTAAAATCGTGTTAGCGATAAGAAAATATTTACATAAAAATCTTACTAAGAAATAACTATGCTATACAAAATAACTTTTTTCAACGACTTTTTTTTTAAATTTATTTCTACCATATTTAAACTCTTGGTTACCATGACCGCACATGTGGGCCTGTGGTTAGCGTCCTTGACTGAGGTGCAATGGGGAGCTGGGTCGAATATGTGCACCGGCGAACGAAATAATGTTAATGCACTAAAAAAATCATAAGGTCTGATTCCCCATTTACAAACACTTGCGTCTTTGCCCCTAACATCAACAATGACATAAGCAAACATCAATGTAAATAAAAATAGCGGCTGCCGACTGCAGCACCGCCTAGCTAACGACTAAGAAAAAAAGTGCTACACCAGCACCGGCAACCTGTCAACAAACCGGCCGTCGGTGTAAAGAAGCATGGATGCTGCTTAGCAGATGACCCGCTGGAATATCATATGACACTATAAAAAACACGAAGTCAATAGTAGACGAATTAAACAAAGTGAAACATGGCGGATGTACGTCATTCAAAATGGTGGCGGCTCTTCAGATCCTACCCCAGACATCCTGTGCCAACTGATACATCATTCTACTACTGATCATACTTACTATAGTAACCAAACTATATATAACCACCAACTTGTAAAAAACTATTTTAGGGTTAAAAATATTGTTCTTTCACTGAAGATGACTATACGATATTTATGCTCTAAGAAATTGGTACTAATTATTTACTTTTTCATTTTTAAACATGTTTTTCTGTTATAGAAATTATGTTGGCTTCAGTAGATTGGGTCAGCATAAAATAAAGTACCGGTACTGCATCCTCTTCCCATTTTGAAATTTTTTTTCTAATGATAACAAAATGTTGGCCAAAAATATAATTTCATTCTTAATTTCTTCCATATGTTTACCAACTTGTTGACAGCATTCAGCAACAATTTCAAATATTCAGAAACTTTCTTATCCAATGTTAAAATCATTAAAATACTTCATGGCCTGTCAGATTGTCCAGAAAGACTTTCAGTTTTCCACTTCAAATGTTATTTTGGGTGTTAAAAGAAAATATAGTGTTGCGAATCGCGACTAACTGGCTTAGCGGTTTAATGCGATACAGTGGCGGCAGAGCTACGGCACCTCCCTTCCCACCCACCCCGTCACAATAAATGAATACACGCCGCGATATCGGAGAGCAGTGTAAGCTGATACAGCAGCGGTAATAACAAAGAGGATCGGCGTACATTGTGCCGCCCATGTGCGGTGGCGGCCACCTGCACCAATATTGGGTAACAGAAGAAGATATCGTGGTCTAGAGTATTCCTGTTCATGCTCTATCTTGCGAGATGGTGCTTGACCCTGATGAGGGTGAGTATATATAAGAGAGCTGCGGCAGAGGCGAGAGAGTTTTTGGCTGGCAGATGCCTGGTGCGAATTAAAGTGGTAGTGGCGAGTGGCGAGAAGTATTGGGTTGCGACAAGTGTTCGAGGGTGTCCGGCGAGTTGGATCGTGGCATTGTTGTTTGGGTCCACCGTTGTGAGTGATTAGAAATACTTTCTATGTACAGAGAACTTATATAGATTTATGATTTAGATTTTATAACCTGTACGTAAATAGTAGTTATTATAGATATAAGTTTCTTTGTACCGATAGTTGTAAATAAACAAGGGTAGCTATATTAATTTTCTTTCTTTAGTCAAAGACATCCCTCCCCAAACATACTTAGCCCCAACTTGTAACAATACTAATTTTACAGCAATAGGAGAACATAAAAGTCTATAACAAAAGCTAACTGTATGTTTGCCAATATTTTGCCAACATTCAGCAAACTATTATAAAAATACTAAAAAATTCTCTATCCTAGTGTTCAGACTCGTTTACAATTAAAAATAATTATTTGGTGTTCTGATATATTTCACAAGAAAGTTGTTTGCTAACATTTATGTTAGTGTTCCAACACAATATACAACCAACAGTTCAAATGATTTAAAACCGTTGGCCCAACATGTATTGCTACTTGGGTAACCACTTTTCCGTTTAGGTATTTATGTTTTTTATTGCGAGCCAATACCTCTAAATCGAAGGTGTTGAAGTTATTTTACATCATGAATTTATTTAATGATACTTACTTTATTTAGTCTACTAGCTGTTCTACTGGTCTGATACTGAAGTAATTAATTTCCGTTTAAATTACAAATTAAAATACTATCTACATTAATTAGCTCTTTGGTTTATTGTGTCAAGCATGGCACAAAAATAAACGACCAGTTCTTCGTAGAAAGCATGGATTGCTGACCAGCCGCTAAACCCTGGAAACAAAACCATCCCCATACACTATTGTCCCTAGATCCTCTTGTATACTATTGAAATTATTTGCAATATATATACTAACATTTAGTAAGCTCAAAAAAGTAAAATTTTAAGAGTTTTGTATGTAAGGAGCCCATTTTCACTTTCCACGATATCGCTTTTAAATGAAAACCGATTTTTACATTGTGAAAATATTGCTGAAAGCTGAAAATCCACTACGTGTTCCCGTTGTTCACATTTTGTATGAGAGAGGGGCGAGGTGAAAGTTTGCAGGCTGCTCGCCCGCCCGGCCCGAGAAATGGATGAGGTGAGGATGAGATGGGTGTGAAGCAGCGACGGAGAGGAAAAACGGGAGTTCCCCGAGAGAACCCGCCGACCAACGGTAACGTCCGCCACATTTTTCAAATGCTAAAAATCCGGGACCGAACCCGCCAAGTATCGAACCCGAATAGCCTAGGGCATTCCAGTCTTTTTGAGATTAAAATACTTATTAACACATAGAAACTAAGAAAAAAAAAACAGCTAAAAGATTTTTTTGGCAATGATGACCCCGATGAGTTGAAAAGAAAGTCACTGGTGTCATAAATGCAGGTTCGTCCGAAAATTAGCAATGTGGAATTTAATTGAACCCGCAATTCCCCATCATCGGGACGGAACATGTTGCCCACTTGTTAGCCTACTTTCGAAGGAAAAAGTAGGTTAATGAGATCACCTCTCTTTGTAAGTGCCTGTGCGCATATATGTGTGACTTGGTGTGTGTGTGTGTGCATATGTGTGTGGCTTGGCGTGTGTGTGTGCATATATGTGTGTTGCTTGGTGTGTGTGTGTGTGTGTTTGTTACTAAAAATTTTGAACCAGTGGACCGAATTTCATTAAACTTTGTAGACATATAGTACTTTGTAATCTGTCTTCAATTTTATACACTTCGTTTACGCCATGTTCATATCTTCAGAGTGGCTGCCATTTGAACATTTTTCGATCAAGCTAGAGATCTAAGGAACCATACCTTAGAATTTCATCAAACTTGGTACACATATACTTCATGCGAAGTTGACTTGACTTTGTGTATTTCATTCGATTTGTGTCCATATTTTCAAAATGGTGGCCATTTGCACATGTTTAGCATAGTATCACATATCTTAGGAAATATTTTTCAGAATTTCACTAAACTTGGTACACATTTACTAAATAGAAATCTGACTTTTTTTGTGTATTTAGTTCATATTGTTTTCATATTTAAAAAATGGCGGCAATTTTTGTATTTTTAGCATAGTTTATATATTTTAGGAAATATTTTCAGAATTTCACTAAATTTGGTACACATCTACGACACACAAATCTGACTTGACGTTTGTGTATTTCGTTTATGTTTTGTTTATATTTTCAAAACAGTGGCCACTTATATATTTTCAGCATAGTACCACATATCTTAGGAATTATTTTTCAGAATTTCACCAAACTTGGTACACTTATACTACATACAAATCTGTCATTACTTTGGTATATTTCGTTCATACTGTGTTCGTATTTTCATAATGATGACCATTTTTGTATGTTTATCAGAATATTACATATCGTATAAAATATTTTTCAGAATTTCGTCAAACTTCGTACTTATATATTACTTACAAAGCTGACTTGAATTCTGTGTATTTCGTTCATCCTATGTTTGTATTTTCAAACTGGTGGCCTTTTTTTTATATTTTTCGCAAATTATTATTTAATTGATGAAATATTTTCAGGAATTTCATCAAACTTTGTACACATACTACATATAAAGCTGACTGGACTTTTGCCTATCTCTTTCATCCTTTTGTAATATTTAGAATATAGTGGCTATTTTTATTTTTATGATAGAAAGACATATCAGAAAATGTTTTCCTCAATGTCATTAAACTGGGTGCTCGTATATTTCTTAGCAAACTGACTTATCTATACTTCGCGTATCTTACGTCTAAATCAATATTATAATTTAATATGTCCAGATTGTGTAAAACATTTCATCTTCAGTGTTAACTTGCACCCACTTTGAAGAAAGTAGGCTTATCAGTTGTGCTGGTAACTTCTTGTTTTTATTGTGAGATAAGTGGGCTTTACGTCTCGTTGAGAGAGGTTATTAGGGACGTGACACACAACCTTATGCAATGACAAGAACTGGGAGAGAAGTCGGCCATGGCCTTTGTTAAGGAATTAACCCAGTATTCGCCTGGAGCGATTTCGGGAACCATTGTTTCTATTGTAAAATACTTACTTGAACACATTTAAATATGTGCGAATTTCGGAAATTCCAGCTACAGGTATTCCAAAGAAATAGTATTTTCATGTTTACTTTATTTTAAGAAATCATTTGCCAACATAATTATTTTCCTGAAATTTTCACAAGATATTTTGTAAGAATTTTTGAATATTTTTCATTAAATAAATGCTTACTAATCCACATTATTTTCTTGACATTAAATTATAAACTTGTAAAAAATTACACAACGAATTAAAATTTTTGCCAGTTTTAGTAAAAATTCTTCAAGTAAAAATTTTTTTTTCTTGCCTGCATTCTTAACTCTGAACTACTAATACTGATTAAAAAAAATATTACTTATTTTATTTGTTTTAACGATAAATACTACCAAAACATGTCTTTATATATTTGTATTTGGACTATGTAAATTTTATGAGTCACAATTAAACATTTAAAAATTCAATATGTAGCTTGCGAACTTCATTACAACCTTACACTTAAAATCTGTATTTGATCTTGGCTTTTCTCCAAACACTCATTTTTCTCATTGTTCACATCGTCCTGGTTACAGTTACTTAATTCTTCTATAGTGTTGCCTTCGTTTACATAACACTGCGCATTGTTGTTAACTTTCGAACTTACAACACACCTATCTGTTTCATTGTCATTCTTAGTTATTTGCTCGAGACGAGTGTCAGACTCTTCAAGTTGAAGTTTTGTTGCATTAGATTCAGGGTATACGCGTGTGTAGAATACTTGGCGCCATCTATGCTGCGCTGTTTGCGGCAAGCACCTGAAAGTAAGGAAACATAGTTTATCGTACAATTTAGACTAAAATTTGAAGAGGGTTACTAATCTACTTTCCGACGGTACCATACGCCTATGAGATCACATTATATATATATATATATATATATATATATATATATATATATATATATATATATATGTGTGTGTGTGTGTGTGTGTGTGTGTGTAAGTGTGTCTGAATGTGCATGTCCCTTTTACAATCGTACAAGTTAGTTAATCGAACTCTTCCAGTCCTAGAAAATATAGAACTTGAAGGGGATATATTATGTTAGTTGTTTTATATCACGTTGGTGCTTACCGTTAAAAAAGCAATCATTTGCAAAAGTAAGGTATTTTGTAATATATCGAGAAACAATTTTCTAATTTACTCTAAATTTTGAAAATTTTTCAGTTCATCGCCAAGTTTAGAAGGACATAATGTATGTATGATATTTTACAAGATAGAAAAACATGAAAAAACAATATTTTAGGAACTTTCTGGCTGATTAAAACAAAATCTTCTACTTGAGAGTACTTCAGGTAATCTTTGAAATCGGCTGGATTTATCATTGAAGTTGTGCCGTTTTGGGAGATAAAACGAAAGAGACACGTGAAGAGTTTTTCGTATTTTTGGAATTGTTAAACCGATGCAAAACCAATTTAATATTTACTAACTATCATGCAACATTTGAAATTGCTAGGGTTTATTTGGCTATAGCGACCATTACACGACGAAATTTTCAAATGCTATGTTTTGCGATCTAGTCTATTCAAAATAAATGTTATCCTTTGATATTTTATCTTAACAGTTCGTTTGGGTAAATTATTGTTGGTTCACCATTTTGAAAATTGTTGTACAAATATACTAACGAATACCGATATATTTTCTAATGTTTTGGAAAACATTTTATCGATTGAAATCATACTTTGTATTATGTTAGTTAATGTTCTAAGTACCTAATTTAATAAAAACTGACTTAAAGTAAATTATGTAACATTTTTAATGATAACACTAATAATATAAATATATTTAGGAAATCATTGGGAACTACTTAAATTGTACTTGTTAAATAAAAATAATACAGTTCAGCCAACACAAGAATACCTACGGACCTCCCTAGGTCATTCTTTGTGGATGGGTGAGGATATCCATAGGCGCTCCATATCCAGTCCTTTCCTGCGCTACATTTACGCCTGGCGACCTCAAGGGATCAGAGTTACATCAAAAACTGTCCTTAAGCATCCGTATGACATCTCCCAGAGACGTCCCCATAAGGACTTCCCAAGGACATCCCCACAAGTACTGCCCTGGGACATCACCACAGGGAATGCCTACGAACATCTTCACATGGACTGCCTATGGACATTCCCAGCAGATTTCCATAGAATTCAAAAGAGTTTCTTTTCCAATTTCAGCTTCAAGAAAAAAAATTCCTAGAGCTATCGAAAAGCTGTTCTAGTGAGTTATCAGACGCTTGACCAATTTTTTCTGGTAACTATTTGAACACCTCGAGCTGAAATTTTTTCCTTCCCAGACTAATTCCGTAACTTATTTTAAGTACCCAGAGAGCAAAAACAAAGTGTAAATCGTATACAATTTTTTATAAGTTCTGGATACCATTTTGTATATGAAATGTTAACTATTTTGAAACTACATATAGAGAAATTAACTGTACTTTACTAGAATGTTTACTAACTAGTAGCAGAGAAATTCTCTCGGCGAAACGCTGTGAACTTCTAGGAAAGCGAACGGATCATTATTTTTATACAAGTTTCCTCGCCACGTACCACGTAAACGTAGCACGAGAAGTACCTGAGAGGAACATAAGAGGCGCATTAATGAAATTAACACCATTGACCAGAGATTTGAGAGAGAATGAACATGGTTTTTTAGTGCGTCTTCAGTATTAGTATAGTTTAAAATCAAGGCCCCATTTACGCGCAGCTTTTCTAGGCTGCAGCCTAGGCACACAATAAGAAGGAATTTTTCGAAAACTTCTATTAAAATTTTTTCTAAGAAAAAGAAAATTTATTTATTTATTTTAAATGTATTTGTTTTAACTCAGTTTATATAAATTATTAAATCCTTTACAACCAAATATGTTCACAGGACACACATTTGTAAAATTTTTTGAAACTCTTTCCAAATAATTCCACATAGTTCTTGGAAATGTTTTCTCTTTTCTTTTCTTTCTTCTTCCTAAAAAACTCACAAGATAATTTATGAATACAATTTCACTGGTTCTCTAAGTAATTTCACCGTATTATTTATATGGTAGCTTTAAAAAATATTTTTTTCTTCCCAGTTATTTAGTCTTTGAATAAAGCAATCAGTATAATCAGTTAAAATTTATAATCTCTTAATTTGTAGCAGTCCACATCCGCAAACCCCCTTCATAAAATAACTGTATCGTCAGGTGCAGTGTACACATCTGAAGAATTTAAGATATGTAAAATTTTAACTAGGCCTGCTTATTCAAACAAATGTTCGCGTAAAAATTAGGGAGAATTAAAAAAAAAAGTTTTTGTATACTGTTTTCCCACACGGTTTTCGATTTAATCTGAGTTATAGAGTGCTACATTTAAAGTTTTGAATGCTTTCTTACAATGTTTCGTCGTTATGAGGTTAGTAGTGACTGCATGAATGTTTTGACTCAACAGGGAGCAAAACCGGCACAACCAGCTTTTGATTAACATGGCCCCCCCCCTCCCCCGGGTGGTGCTAGGGCTTTGATTGGCCTAGAGGGTCATTAAGGGGCGTGTCCTGTGTTGTGGTTGGTCAAGATGTTTTATTTTCCTGGTCTGTGATTAGCCAAGACGTTTGTGGAGTGTGATATCCCCGCCCTGTATGTGGGTGAGGGGTGTGTGTATGTAGGCGAGGGGTACAGGGGAAGCTGTATACAGAGGGGTTGGCGACCCTTTTGGAGGAAATAGTGTCTAAATGCCATGTAGTATTGATTGTTATGAGCAAGGCAGTGTTGTGGGGAGGGTGGAGGAGGCTACAAGATGCATAGCATCTTGAAGACATCTTCAAGACATCTTGAAGAAATCTTCAAGACGTTACAAGAAAAAATATAAGGATTGTGCTAGAAGGCATATCACATACTTGTGATGAAACATCTCTTTGAGACGTCTACAACTCCCACAGTCCTAATGTCTGTAAGACATAACTCAAGATGCATAGCATCTACTTGATATGTCTACAACTCCCACACTCCTAATGTCTGTAAGACATATCTGAAGATACATAGCATCTCCTTGAGACGTCTACAACTCCCACAGTTCTAATGTCTGTAAGACGTCCTCAAGATGTATAGCATCTCCTTGTTACGAATCTCTCGGTAAAGTTATAGACAATGTATTATTTGAACACATTACAGTATATGTTATGGGTCGTACCCAGGCAAAGATTTCGCAAAGTATATGTGAACCTGTTTTTAAAATTTTAGACGTGAAAGAACAATTTCCACATATTAGTTTTCGCAAACTTACAGACATGTATCAACTTAAGCTTCACAAGTGTTTCAAAAGGCATCTCTGTACTGAATACAAAGCACAGGCATTGGGCGAGTTTTGTATTGACAGACTCATGTTCTAAGAGAGAGAGAGAGACTATGTATTATTTTCCAAGAGAGAGGTTATTACTGTGTTTCAACTCATACGTAAATGTATGCTATTATTTGTTAAGTATAATATATGTGGTTATGAAAATTTGTACCAGTCTTCTCAGCAGCAGCCGTTTCTCTTCAAAGGTTGATTATTGTATTATATTGTGAAATAAATACTTGAAAAAAAAAATACAATCACTTTCATTGCTGGATTTCCTTGTCAAACTAAACTTAGTACAAAGTATACTTGGTATGTAACTGTATTGCTGGTTGCTTTCGCAACAACTAACAGGTGAAATATTTATTGTGTGTATGTGTTCAGAGAAAAAATATATTTATTAAACAGTATTTTTTAAAAAATACAATTTAACAAACATATTTGAAATACATTTTATTAAACTGTATTTAAGAAATACAGTTTAATAAAACATAATTGTAACATATGAAATATTTATTGTTTACACATTCAGAGGAAAATATATTCATTAAACAGTATTTTTAAAAAATACAATTTAATAAACATATTTCAAAACACATGTTATTAAATTGTATTAAATACAGTTTAATAAAATGCAACACACCAAAATATCACTTGTAATGCATAGGTAATCACCAGTAAAAGAAGAAGAAGAAGAATGGTGTTTTGAACACTGTATATTTTTTGAAACATTTCATTAAACACATAAACATTTAAAAAAAGCATACAGACACACACACATTAAAATTCGTCGTTGTCGCTTTCCATTAGCTCCAACAAGTCGGCAGTGGAATGAGCACACTGTACAAAACACTGACGTCTCAAATGTCTTCGATATTCACGTCGTCGACGTCGTCTGTCCTCGCGTCGAGGATTGTGTGGTGGTGGTGGAGGCGGCGTCGGTGTCGGGGGCGGCAGCAGCATCCACACCACGCCCTCAGGACTCTCCGCTACCCACACTGCCTCCTGACGTACCTCAATGTCGTTATCATCATCTCCCTCTTGCGATGGTGGTGGTGAATCGAGCATATATTCACTCCATCAATTGTTAACTCCTCCTGACGTTGTTGTGGTTGCATCTGTTGCAGCTGCACCTCCTGATGTTGTTGTGGTTGGATCATTGAGTGAAGATAGGACTAGAGTGGACTTACATATGGGAAGAATCTTGACCGTGCTATGGGAATTTTTTTCGGTAGATCACAGGTTCGTACACAGAGGCGCTAGTGTCGTCCAGCCGAAGCCATCACCCCGCAACTCCTCCCTGAGCTGCATGGTTGCAAGCTACTCGGCGGGCGGCAGCAGGTCATTTTAAATGTCCGTCCCATTAGGAATCACCCTCTGTTCTCCAACCCCTTGTCAAGGACGAGCCTTCCTTTCCTGGCAGGCTCTAGTGTCGCTGTACAATATAGTTCTGCCTGTGTGGCTCATGCATCACAACTGGTCAGCATGGCGTGTGCTAGTTACAAGAGACAATGATTCACTAGCTGTAATAACCGACGTGCAAATGTTGTTGGCAAAATTTACTTGTTTTCATTTCCCCGGAAAGATAAGCTATTGTACCAGTAATTTTATTTTAAATTGCTGTAACTTAACTATTTTTGTGATTTCATTACCCGTGGCTTTATATCAACAAACTACTTTAAACCAACTTCCATTAAACTGAAATAATTTAACTGGACAGTAATTGCCTAGTTTATATTTATGATATAGTGTTGCAGAACTTTCGCAGTCATAACGTACCTAAGAAAACATAACATGAACCCCGCATATGTATAATTTTCTAAAATTAATGCTATGGCAGGTCCCGATTTTAACAATTTTAATAATTACTTCACATCCCATCTATGCTTGTGAATGTATGCATATAGTTGTATGTGAGTGTCTCTTTCGCTTTTAATTTTGCGAGCATAATTATTTGAGTAAGAAGAACTACGGTTTAAAAATACTGTAATTTTATTAATGTATTGCGTATTATATTCGTGATTGAGGGAGAGACCACGCAAAATTTTAATTGTGTTAAAATTTTTATATTTGTACGCAACATGGTTTGATTTGTAGACGTACACTGTCACTGTTTTATACAATAATGGACATTTTCTAGCATTATAGTTTTTATATAATAGCATATAAAAGCCCAAATTTGCAGTTAACTGTTTTACACAAAGAACTAAAACCAACTGACGTACAGAATTTAAATAATTAACACTGTAGAAAAGTGCTACGGGCTACGTCAAGACATGAACAAAAACACTGCATGGAAACGTTTTGTGTTTTTAACAATTATCAGAAAAATGGCAAGTTTTTATTTTAAATTGAGCAATTTTTAAAAAAAAATTAAAAAATTTCAACGTTTGTTTTTATTTTTGTCTAGATGTAGTACGTGACACTATTGTTCACTGGGAATTATTTAATTTATGTAAGTCAGTTAGTTTTCCTTTCTTGTATAAAACCGTTTTGTTCTAATTTTGGGTTTGACATGCCACTATACAAAAACTATGAAGGCTAGGAAATCCTAAATACCGTTAAAAATATTCAAAGTGTATGTCTATAAAAATCATGTCTCGTATAAATATAAATGTTACAAGAGATATTAACATTTTACAGAGCCTCCCTTCGCAATACCTTTTTAACATGGCAATAAATGACCATTTTGAGATTGGCATTACGTACATTTGTACTATTTTAATAAGAGGGTATATATTTATTTATGCCCAGTATTCGGTTACCATTACCTTATATTAACTAGTTATTTAAATCGGTTCTGTACTTATTCTATAGTATAAACCGCACAAGAATTGTTACTGTCTTTAATAATAATATTTACCTGCGAAGAGTTAATGGTTATTGGTGAAAATAATTTTGCAGCAATTTGTTTCAATGCCTTATGTGCACAACAACATCTCTGCTTCATGAAAAAGCATAGCTAGTTCTACTTTGCCAATCAAAACATTGGTTACTGCGATACCACACGTCTATGATTTGCGGTTAGAATCACTACTAAAAATTTAAAACATCCCATCACTGACCACGAAGCAGAGCTGCATAGGTGCACATAATAAGGCATTGACACAAATTGTTTCGAAATTGTTTTAAACTCAAAATGACTGGCTCTACTAATGACAGTAAAATTATTTAGAAATGTTAACCATATGTGCGCGGCAAATCTAACGTTACCGTACTATGTAATGTACAAATTACATAGCATGGAATAAACAACAAACATCTATTTATATGGCTTCAGGAAGCACTAGACAAACTCGTCTTATGCGGCATTACCTCATTTAGACCAACATTCAAAAGAGGTGAATGGATACGAAATATTTATTGATCAAATTTGCTCAGTGGTTTTGCTAAAGTTGACGTAACACATGCATTACAAATTTTGCATCCAACTGTAATATTTCGATGTACCCCACAACAATTGTTTTTAAATATATCAATGATTTGCTGTGTCGTAGCCTAAGGGAGATGAACTTACAAGATAAATCAGCAACTGATTGAGTGGTAATTACCGCTATTTAAATTATACATATTAATTACAAATTGACTAATAGTTCAGTTATTTTTGCGAGCTAGGATCATTAAAAAAATACAAATTATTTAATAAGATGTATTAACACCTACGTGTTACCTATGTGTTTGGGGCCCTTGTTTACAGCGCGTTTTGTAATAGGAATTAAAATTGTATTATAACACTATGAGTTATAATAGTACATTACTAGTTTATTTAACGGGCATAGTTTAAAGAATGATTAGAGCGCAAAGCAAGATTTTCAAAAGGGCGCATTGGACCAACTGTGTAATTCAAGTGAGGCAAAATGTTGAGGATAAATATTTTTATGTTGTATTTATCTTTCATTAATGTGTACGTATACTCGTCCACTTACTGTTTTTTGCACTCTTCGCTTAACACCGGTAAGACGTTACGGAAAAGTGATAAAACACAAAAGTGTAAAAATATTCAAAATATGTTGTAATCTGAGTGTGTTAAGAAGATCAGCGCTTATACCTACAGAGATGAAGTAAGTATGTAATAGGCATTCACAGCCATGGTTTAGTGATAATATATTTACAACCCAGACAACAGGCAAAACTAAAGAAACGTTTACCAAGAATTTAACCTATTTTCGTATCAAATAAATAGACCAAAAATAACATAAGGATATTTCTACACAAATATTTAAATATCAAGAGTTGATAATGCTCTAAGATCAAGGCTGGGTATTACTCGCTGTATTGAATTAATTTATTTTTAACTTTATTTTTAATTCGGGGAAGAATATGTGAGATTTTCGTTTATATTGGAAATTCTGATCACTTTGCCTTACAATATAAGCAGGAATATTGGACTATTACCAGAAATAAAAATATTTTGGTTCATTAACTGGTGACTGTGTGCCATGTTCATAAAAGTAAAACATTGCAGTGCCACGCAAAATTTTTGAAATTTTCAACGCCTCTGTGGAAACTTTTTTTACTAAAAAGTTTTGCAGACATATAGGAATAATAAGCAAAATATTCGCATCAAAATAGCAATAATGAGCAAACTTTTTGGCATGCCACAAATAAGTTTTTTTTGCAGTTGCAGACTAAAACTGAGTTTTTCACTATTGTGTGTCGTTGTCCATAGTGTAATCTTAATTTGTTAACAATTTGCTCGAAGAAAATTTGTAATATAACAAACCAGTCTGTCAGCAAAGTTCCTTTTTGTTATAAGACATAACTAACCTATTATGAAATTTTGACCAGAATTTCAAGTTGTTTTTTTAAACGATTTTTAGGTAGTTCTAATGAAAGCTTGAATAGTCTTTGGTGTCACCAGAATTGTTTCATTTTTTTTTTTTTTTGCGTTTAGTCCGTAGTTTTGTTTTCATCACAAAGCACATTCAAAATAAAAATTTCTCAAACATATTTTTGATATTTATTCTATTAACTTGCCAGCTCGTATTAATAGCTGTACAAATAAAATCGACATCTACTATATCATTTAGCATATCATTTCTCACTTCATAGCCAAATTATCTTCTAATTTTACCATTATTTAAAACTGTGTAAATTAAAAGTAACATCATGAATAATTCTGTAATATTAACAGTATATTTATCATAAACATACAAGTACAGCATTATAGCTAAAACATATCCAAACAATTAATTGTAAAACATATAGTTTTATGTTATTAGATAACTTATTTTTAGCGGACAAATTATAAAATACATGTTTATAAAAGTACTATAGTAATTTTGTGAAGTGTAACAGACTGATAAATGTAATTTTCACAACACACGTTCTGTCAAAGTTTTATTACAATTTGTTCTTATTGGTACTGACAAAATGAAGCGTACTTTAACTGTTATTTTCTAGCTTTTTCTAGCAACAGGCCAAGAAAAATCTGCACTTATGCTAACTTGTTTTCTTTTTTCAAGCAAAGTAAGTCAAATAAATTTGACACTAAATAAAAGAAAAAATTCTGTCAAAATACAACTGCATGTATATCTTTAAACAAATGACATGAGTATTTTGTTGGAAATAAAAAAAATGAAAAATCTACTTCTAATATATTTCAGGTTCCTATATTAATAATATAAACATGTTAACACTGTTATAGTCACTAACAATGTTTATAGTGAATGTAGAAAATGTCGGCATTTAGCAAGAGTTATTAATAAAAAATATATATTATTTTCTAGAGCAATAATAATGTTTTCTATTTTTGTCTCCGAGCACAGAACACACAAGGGAGTTAATATGCATTTCATAACATGCGTAAGTGTCGTTTATTTTTCGGAAAAACTCACTGCACGTCATCGCAGTATTTTTTATAGTCTTCAGGGTTCTGCTAACAAAACATTTTCGACTAATAAAATATAGCCACAGGATATAGCAAAATTACGTTAATAACACGTTCGTTAGTTCTGTATAATGCTTCTAGTCTATTTCCCGAGAAATAAATATTTCCGCAGAGATAAAATGTTTTGGGTAAACCACTCCGAGTTGCATTATCACGTGCCGCAACGTAGTTCAGTCTGCAGACAGGCGGATGCCTTAAAGTACAGTGAGAACTTTCGAAAATTTTCATGTTAATGATACTAACCAAATTTCACTTCTCCCCCCTCGAACTATAGATTATGAATATAGTTGAACCTGTACTGTATATTTATTACACTTTTATGTTTATGTAGGAAAATAACTACCTAAAGCTTCGAAAGTGCTAATTTTACCGTGAATAGCAAATATAAAATTAGCATAATGTAATATTATTGTATCTCCGTTTCAATTTTTGCTATGTCTTGCACTGTCACACACTGGTTTATTAAAGTACATAATTATCGTAAAATACTTTGATTTTGCTGTTTTGTATAATATGTAAAATAATAATATAATGAACTGAGGTTAGCTCAACTGTTGGTTATTAAGGATGCGGAAAGAAATTATTCATAATTTTGACTATACACAGATTTTTTCCTGTGTTGTCGTATTCTGAAGTGTCTCAGTGCTTTCATTTTCACTGTGAGTTACTTAATTTATATTAACAGAATAGTTCTTACTCTATGTACGAACTGAAATCAGTAACACAGCTAATCTAACATGTATTCGCACTGAAACGATACAATTTAGAATAATTTCATTTGTGGGATTCTTTGAAAGGCGAAAAATTGAGCAGTGTTTGGTACATATGTAAAGATGCAATGAAACCTCCCCCCCATATTCTGCTTAGGAAGATGGCAAAACAATATTACACAGTAAAACTCAAACACTGTTGTTTGAGGAATTTCCACGGTTGTTTGATAAGTGACAGCAATATCAACTGTAATTTTCTTTATTCTAGGAATAATAAGCCGAGGAGGCAGGCAAGGTCTCGTGCCATTCCCTCCCACCCTCAAAAACTGGTTTGTCCCTGGAGCGACAGAGGATGACTGTGACAGAGAGAGGCGGTGGACGATGACCACGACAGCACTGCAAGCCCCAGCGAGATGTAACCAAGAAACGGACAAGCATGACGTGGTTTCAAACCGATGAACTATACGTGTTTACCTCGGAAAATACTCGGAGAATTTATACTAGCGAAGACCACTCTAGTTAAATCATTACTCAATGGTCGCATCTGTTGCGGATACACCTCCTGATGTTATGGTTGCATCTGTTGCGGCTACACCTCCTGGAGGTGCAGAGGTGTGGTGTTGATCAGTGCTGTCCACAACCTCTGTATGTGGTCCTCATATTGAACTGGATCTACATCCAGATCCTGACGGAGATGCTGCACTTCGACAACACCCACTGCTGCCAACAGCAACTCGTCGTCATACTCGCCATCATCGTTTATGGTAGTAATGTTATAGACTGTGAGTTTCTAGGCATAAAGTTTCGTAAATATGCAAACCTCATAAATATATATTCACACGCTCAGGGATGCGGACAATTTAGGGTAAATGAGAAACCAAAGGACAGTCACACTGATAGCTTCACAGATACGCGGGGATATTTCCCCACCAACACAGAGTGTGGTTGCAATTAAGGATCGCGCTAATAAAACTGTCCCGCATGCTTGCCCATCGCTCTTTCAACGTGAGAAAAAAAGCTGACCCAACACTTGCAGTGTGTGTGGGAAGTAACCCATTATATGTGCGGTGAACATCTGGCTAAGAGATAACATCTTTACGAGATCACGGCCCCTATGAAGTGTGATCGATCGATCAATCGATCGACCGAAAGGATGCGAGGGTCCGAACAGTGAATAATGTGTATCGTAAAACCTACACTCAGCTGGGCTTCGCGACAGATAGACACGCGCGCGTGACAAGGTTCCCAGGCGAACGCCTCGCAGTAAAGGAGGGGAGGATGTCACCGCACACGCCCCGCAGTGATGGAGGGAGGAAGAGGCGAAGTGGATCGTCAGCACAGTAATGAATAGACCCGCAAAGAAACAGTTTATTTCTTCAGCGGTAAAATATCCTATCTTAAGACCCAAGAATTCTGACTAGTTGGAAAGTCTTGCCATTTTACTAAACCCTTGTCGCCTGCAGTTCGCACAATTTTCTCCACTAGGTAAGTCTCTGGGAACTTTGCGCGTTGTAATTCCAAAGAATAGAACGAGCCCTGGATAGGCGACCCGCTAGAATCTTCCAAAATATAAGTTCTAAGGTTAGTTTTTTTAACACCAATAACTTTTCATAGCTCCATTGTACATTAAAGCCCTTATCAAAAACACGTCTTAAATTCGATATATGCACATTATTGCCAATTTTGAACTTTGGGCGACTAAGATCAGCTGTTTTAAGAGTTCTATGTACAGTATTCAGAAGCGAATTATTATTCACGTCTTTTGGAGCCATTCCTATTGCACGACGAAATTTTCAGTTGTAAAACTGTGTTATTTGAGGTAAAATATGTATCAATTTGTGGGGTCTTCTGGCAGTTAATTCCTTATACAGCATCCCCTTAAGCATTCTTATCAAGCGTTCTACAATCGCGCACTTCTTTTCATTGTTAGAAAAATTATTAATACCGTATTTGTTCATTAATGCCTTAAAGTGCGAATCTATAAATTCACCACCTCGACCACTTTGAATATTATTAATCACTTGTATCTGCAACATTTTCTTCAGCACATTTGCAACAGTCTTGGCTTTTTTGTTTTTTAATGGAATTGTGTACAGATACTTTGAGTATACATCTATAACCATGGGAATAAACTTGTAACCTTTATTAACTCTGGAAAATGCATTAAAATCCACCAAGTAAATATGAAACAAATCATTCAGACCGAATGTAATTATTTTCCGTCTGGGGAAATTAATGCGACAATTAGCATGCAATTCGTCCACAACAGCCGCAATATTCATATTTTACTTATTTTACTTATTTTTCATATGTATCATAAGTATCATAAGTATCATACGTATCATAAGAACTCATCTTCTGTCAGCTCCTCCAGTATCGATATAATTTCCACGTGATGACTATTGTTACCGGCTTCTTGAGACACAATTAGTAACCGCAGGCACGCCTATTAACGCATTAGGATTATTATAGTACACAAAATTAATGTCTTTATCACTCTTGCTTAAACCATGTCCTTCCACGATAGAGTATCTGCGACTTATTAGCAGGAACTTGGGATGGTTCACATCCTTATACTCACCAACAGTTGCGTCATCGTCCATGTACTGTGCGTTAGTAATTTGTACCAGATATTTATATAATTCTAAGTCATCATTCGAATAAGCATTAGGGTATTTTTTGAAAAGTAATTCATACAAGCCCGGGGAAACATTCACTGTTACCGCTCCTACTTTCAGTTGGTCTCCAGGTAGAAATTCTACTTCCTGGCTATCTAAATATAGTTTCTTTCTATGTCTGTAAATGTCATTGTTAATATCGCGCCCTGCATAGCGTCCTTTCAACTTGAGATATTTTAGAGTGTGTCACTGAGATTAAAAGGTTTGTTTTCTTGCTTCACAGCCTTGGGTTCTGTATCCGACGCAGTTGGTTTCAAGGAATCGAGGCCGAGTAGTGACTGGTTTAAAAATTTCTTCATTTATAAAATCTTGTCCGAGCCTGGCTTTTTTAGCTTGCAAATGTTTACTTTTGACCGCTAGTATAGTATCGTGCAGCTGTTCTGCGAGAGCCGACGTGTTAATGAGAATCCAAGTCACTTACTTTTTCACTTATATAGACAACGAACGCATGTTGTACATATTGTTATTATTCTATGGTCGTATCTGAACCACAATATCGAGAAGGTTTGCAAACAGAGGGGTACCACTGCGATCGATAGGAAAGTGTTTAGCTGCTGATGAGGGGTGGTTGACGATTAGTAGTTGAGAGGAGGAGGATGTAGAAGGGAGACGGTATTATGTTCCCACGGACATGACACCGGCATCCAATATTCCGAACTTCTGCTCAGTACTTAGTATTTTAGAATGTGTATACTCAACTTTTGTATTTAAAATGCTGAGTTTCGAATTTATATTCCTCAATAAACAGGGTCCCATTTAATCAATGTTAGCTTTGACATTCGACATTTCTGCAAGTCGCGGTGTTATATGTTCATGCAACATTTGCAATTTTTTGTCGACAGAATGGTTCATTTCGCGTATGATACACTCGTTATTGGTTTGTAATACTCTCAGTATATGCGCCAATCTGTTTTCAATCGCTCTAGACAAAGCAATTATATTTTCCCGCACTCTGTAAATTTCTTTCAAAACCGATAGTGTCCGGCTCGCGAGTCAGATTAAATGTCACATTTGCAAGAAGGGCTTGCATAATGCTTCAGACAAAATTGTACTTGACCATGACCACCTGACTGATGAATTTAGAGGATACATGCACAAGTGCAATTTACAGTTCTGTCTTGCAAAGAATCAGCTCGTAGCTGTATTCCACAACATGCAAAATTACGATGGTCATTTTCACATGCATCCACTGGCTTCTCGCCATGTAACACAGGCACATGGCAGCGTGGTTGTGGAAAACCCAGGCAAAATCAAAGTCAATGGGTACACTATGGAGAGTTACAAGTGTATCACAAAATATATTCCCTATAAGAACACAACAAAAGAAGGCATGCATATTGTGGGACTTAAATGTATCGATTCATTCAACTTTATGAATGCTTCGCTGGGAACATTAGCTGGTACTATTGTCGCACCAGCTAAACCTCACCCGTGCGCAGTTCACAGACGATGTTCAGTTTGATTTGGCGCAAAGAAAGGGATAGTTTCCATACGACCACATGCAGTTTATGGAAAATCTATGTGAGACTTTCCTACCTCCTAAGAACACATTTTACAATGTAATGAAAGGCGAGGGCGTGAGCGAGAGCGATTACGTGCACGCTCAGGCTGCCTGGAATGCGTTCAACCGTGGTAGCTTAATGGAGTATGCCTTGCAGTATTTACATGTAGATACATGCTTGTTAGCAGACGTTTCTGAGGATTTCAGGATGGTCTGCTTGGAGGCATACGGCGTGGACCCCACATTTTATGTCACAGCTCCTGCCTGAGATGGTCTCATATCAAAAACACAAGTGCGCTTGGAGCTGCTGACCGACCCTGATAAATATATTTTTGTTGAACATGGGGTTCGAGGCAGTATTACTCAAGTGAGTAAAAGGCATGCAAATGCCAACAATATTTACATGGATGAGGACTACCACCCTTCCCTCCTATCTTCGTACATCTGCTACTTTGTCATAACGGTATGTACAGTCATATGATCTTAGAAAGAACTGTGCAATGAGAGTACAAACTGAATCCAGTCATGTACAGTCATACAATGATGTCGAAGCTTCCTTTTGCTAATTTTCAGTGGGTTCCAGAAAATGAATTTTCTCATTGGGATTTTACCAACATCGATACACAAGGGGAGACATGCTTTTTCGCGGAGGTTGATTTGATGTTCCCAGAGGAATGTCACAATGTGCTATCTGACCTGCCACTTACACCAATCAATGGCATACCACCAAACGACACGACAGAGAAACTTTTACTTACTTTAGAACCGCAGAAGAATTGTATTATACACGGGCAAACACTGAAGCACTACCTTGTGTACGGCGCTGTTCTACAGTCTGTTCACCACGTATTGCGTTTTGATAATAGTGCATGGATGCCGCTTTACATTAGGTTTAACCAAGACAAGCATGCTCAGACTGCGAACACGATTGAGAAATCGTGTTTTAATTAATATGTAGTTCTGTTTATGGCAAGTGCCTTCAAAATGTTCGTCGGGAACGTGATATTCGTGTCGTTTCGTGGTACGATACAATATATGGTGCGGCAGAACTGATAGGGCGTCCGACATTCAAAGGGCGACAAATCCTCGCCGATGAACTTGTATTGATCGAGATGGAGAAACTCGACGTTACATTTAACAAACCATTGTACACTGGTGTTGCAGTTCTCGACCTTTCAAAATTGTACCTGAACGATTTTCACTACAATTTTATGTGTCAATTGTTTCCTTCGACCTCCTTAAACCGGCTGTATTGTGACACCGACAGTTTAATGTATGGAGTACACTGTCTCGATGTGTACGCTCGCATAGCTCCTCATTTGGCCACACGTTTTGACACTTCCAACTATGCACCAGACAATCGTCAAGGTTTTCCTTGCATAAACAAGGGTGTTTTAGGCTTTATGAAGGATGAGTGTAGTGGCAACATCATCACCGCTTTTGTAGGTTTGCATCCTAAACTTTATGTTTACACCCTACAGGACGCGAAATGTACGTGTAAAGCTAAAGGCGTAAAGTGTAATGTGCTGGACACGCTTATGTTTAGTGATTATTTGGAATGCTTAATGCAAAATTCACGGGTTTGTGGCACCCAATATCATTTCCAGTCGCATGAACACGTAGTCTTTACTGAACGTGTATCCAAAGTAGAATTGTCGGCAACTGACGATAAGCGTTACATCAACGCAGACAGTATTATAACATTACCCTGGAGTCATTATCGCGTGTCTTTACCAGATTTAAAAAATGTGGATAACGCGAGTAAAAAACATTTTCTGCTTGCTTCGCCTGGAGGGTCAGCAACATGCACACCATGCCTGTATGCTGTGCGGTCTACCGAGTGCGGCTGATCATCTGTTCCGGCAGCTTGTTTCGCTTGCCAGATGGATGATATCACGCCGGCCTATCTGTTGGCTGGGCGCTAACCCACCGACAATCCTAACAGCTGGACGGGTATCCCGCTGGCGGTGTACCTATCAGCTGTCTATACATCACATCTATGTTATACAACACGATCACCTGACTGGCTGTTTGAAACAATAACTGCGTGTGTTTCACACAGCAAGCAAGCAAGTGTATATTAACTTCATGTACCACGAACTGTGCATGTACTGACTACATCACGAACTGTGTACCACAGCGTAAAGTGTACATAACAAATGAAACAAAAAAATGTATGTGATTTTACTGCTATATGTGTATTTTTGAAAATAAATTGTTATTATTTAAATGTGTGAGTTCTTATTTCGTAGCTAAGACCTTAATTTTTAATGTACTCACCTAGAATGTCAGCAGCCAAATGAGTAGCAATGGTTGCTGAGCATCGACATATAGTGTTGGAGAAATGGAAGGGTATGAATTGAGGGGTAAGAATGGAGGGGAGGTAGGGTTTTATACTAGTAAAGCTAGTCTCCCCTCTTCATTCGAGTAGTGAACGTGTTGGAAGGAGGTGGTGCTGTTGCTGCTGATGCTGCTGCTGGAAGTAAGTGTTGGAGGGGGTATCACAAGCCTGTGATACACAAAGTGTTGGAGGGTGTCATATGTGTTGTACACACACTCTCTCTCTCTCTTTCTCTAGCATCATCTTAATTTTTCTTGAAGACATCTTGAAGATGTCTTGAATAAGTTTCAAGGATCTGCTATACATCTTGAAGACGTCTTGCAGTCTTCTTAAGGAGATGGGGTACGAGTTGCAGATGTCTCAATGATATGCTATGCATATTGAGATATGTCTTACAGACCGTAGGCCTGTGGGAGTTGTAGACGTCTCAAGGAGATGCTTCAACAAGTATGTGATAAGCCTTCTAGCACAATCCTTATTTTTTCTTGTAATGCCTTGAAGATGTCTTGAAGACGTCTTGCAGTCTTCTTAAGGAGATGGGGTGTGAGTTGTAGATGCCACAAGGGGATACTATGCATCTTGAGGACATCTTATTGACATTAGGACTGTGGGAGTTGTAGACATCTCAAGATGTTTCATCACAAGTATGTGATAAGCCTTCTAGCACAATCCTTATTTTTTTTCCTTGTAACTTCTCGAAGATTTCTTCAAGATGTCTTGAAGATGTCTTCAAGGTGATTTGCATCTTGTAGACTCCTCCACACTCCCCACAACCCTCCCTTGCTCATAAAAATCAATACCTACATGCCATTTAGACACTATTTCCTCCAAAAGGGTCACCAACCCCTCTGTATACAGCCTCCCCTGTACCACTCGCCTACATACACATATCCCTCACCCACATACGTCTTGGCCAATCACAGACCAGGAAAATAAAACGTCTTGACAAACCACAACACAGGACACGCCCCTTACGGATCATCTAAGCCAATCAGAGCCCTAGCACCACCCGGGGGAGGGGGGCCATGTTAATCAAAAGCTGGTTGTGCCAGTTTTGCTCCCTGTTGAGACAGCACACATGCAGTCACTACTTAGGTTCTGGTATAGTGTAGTTACATTCAAGCCATATGTAATATTTTAAGGATCCATTGTTTACCATACCAAATTCCAACGTGTTCATGCTAAAGGAATCTGCTTTTTCGTATATCTCGAAGATGTATATAACACCAAATTTGCCAGTTAAAATCCTTGATATATGTTGTTATTGACAAATATGAAAATAAATTTAATACAACAGCTGGCAGAGGAATTGGAAGTAGAGTGCTGCAGACACTCGATCACAACGGTCCCATTTTATAGATTCATGGTGTAAATGTGACAGAACAATCACCCAAAACATAAATTAATCACACATTTCTGTTTTTCAGTTTACATTTCCCTACGAAACCTTGGTGTCAGACTCCGCAATAGATGCAGGATGTTCTACCATTCAACCGACAAACTCCGGAAGTTTACATATGTGTTACTTTTCCCATAAGTGAGTATTGGACAAGTTTCAAACTCCAAAAATCTAGTTCGAGCTGTCAAATAAACTCTCGAAAATTAAAATAATCGGAAACAACTTGCCATTAAGCACCAAGACTGGAACTGGGGAGGTTTTAAGAATTATATTTTAGACTACTAGAAACGTGGTTTGTAATGTCAGCCCTTTTCATGAGCAAATTGAAACTATGAAAGTCGGTTACCTACATCAACCACCTCATAAAATTCAGAGGGGTGGGAGCTGACATTAACATTTACGTTTCCGTATGTGTGAAATTACATTCTTTAAATAAAAGGTCAGCATTATCGTTTATTTTAAACAAATAATAAACATGTTTTAAAAAATCTGCATACACAATTTTAGCCAAATTTAAACATTCATATCACTTATTAGACCTAGCACAAAACTAGTCGTTGTAAAATACTTCCCTGCTACATCGCTAGTA
>PNEQ01084545.1:29008-52507 GCA_003012365.1 Medauroidea extradentata
ATGTGTTCTATATATATATATATATATATATATATATATATATATATATATATATATATATATATATATATATATATATATATATATATATATATATATATATATATATATACACACACATATATAAAGTCCGGGGTAGATATCCATAATTTTTTTCACTGAAATAAAATTAGTTTTTTAATGCTTGATATCTGCTTTAATTTTAAACTTTTAACACAATTATATTGCTATATTAACATTTGAATAGTAGACAAAACCGTATGACTTTAAAAAAAATTAATTGCTTTGTTACAACACTGGCCATTTTATATAATAAACAATATATATTTATTTGGAAATGCGTTAACAAGAAATAAAATATTCTTAAATAAAATTTTCCTTCCACACTTAGTATTAGACAACAATGTGGATTTCGAAGATAAAAGGTTAAGAAATGTGGTTAATCCAATTGCATCAAATGATGATATTAATTTAAAGAATTAATAATCTAACAGAATATATATTATTCATTCAGTCGGAAATACAAAGCAAGAGAAAAAAAAATGTTTTCTAGGTAATAACCATATTTTTATGATCCATGGAACAATGAATTCAATAACAATATACCCAGCAGACTACATGAAAATCTCTCTATTATACTACAACTTAACAAAAATTGATTTGGTTAAACCATTTGATGAAAAATTTTATGATTAAATATTATTTAAAATTCCAAAATGTTCTAATGTATCAATTAATACCATTGTTACTATCGAAATGTTAATGTTTTATAAATTTCATTAAACCTTTAAAACACAAAATAGAAACAATCACTATTTTAATGTCTACTACGAGTAAAATAGTCTCTTATCATATCTTGGTTATCTTGTATAACATCATCAAAAATAACAATAGAATGGTTATAACATCCATCAACATAAACCATTTCTTCGTTTATAGAGAAAAAGTGCTCTCCCGGTTCATTTATAATTTAATTCCTGCTTCAGAATCTTCTCATAAAGCAATATAATTTGGTAGATATAAATTCCTCGAACATATGTACAGACTACCAAAATTCAACCATACTGGAGCATATATAAATTTATGTATTATAAGAGTTGTTTT
This sequence comes from Medauroidea extradentata, assembly GCA_003012365.1. Classification (NCBI taxonomy): domain Eukaryota; kingdom Metazoa; phylum Arthropoda; class Insecta; order Phasmatodea; family Phasmatidae; genus Medauroidea; species Medauroidea extradentata. Next base: position 30,113 of record PNEQ01084545.1, read on the forward strand.
CCCGTAATTTTATCTGCCAATTATCAAGCAATGAATGTTATCAAGTAATAATCTCCATGAGGTTTTGTTGATCTTATATTATTAAATGTTGTAATTTTAGATGCCAATCTGTTTATTTTTGTTGAGTATTAATTTTATTTATACAATATATGCTTTATATTGAATGAATAAAGTTTTTATGCTGACAAATACTAAATCTGTACTAAGAAAAATACTATTATGGATAGAGGAACATTATTATTTTAATTCAGTTCTTTACTACATTTCTAACACATAATGTTTCATCTAAGAACAACAAACTCTATTTTATAGATCAAAATGGGACAGATATTGTAGTGGTAATTCCAACTCATCAATACAGTATAGAAGATCTTGGAAATGTTATTAAAAACGTTTCACCATTTATCAAACTGATCTAAGGTGTGAAAGAAAACATAAAAATATAGCCATCAAATCTGATAATACAACATACAGAGTAAAAGTAAAATGACTTTTTGGACTGGCATTTGGTAATTTACATTAAATTGGCGGAATGATAGGTTTCATAGAAAAAAAAAATAGAGTTCATTACAGTGATAAAAAACTTAAGATTACTCCATTTGGAACAATAAACATTCACAGTAATTTAGCAGATGGTGTGGTTGTGAAACGTGATGAATAGAATAATAAGAAAACTAATATTATTCCTACATCTAAACGCAGTGTTGCTTTTGATGAACTTATTAATTACGAACCATCTTATCTATTATTTATTCCAATACAAACAACAAAAGGGGGAGATATTGTTTCAGAAATAAGAGCTGACAAGTGAAAATGAATAGACTTTGATTCTCCTGAAGTAACTGCAATATTAGAAATGAAAACATAAATGTATATTGTGTACAAAATGTATTTCTTTCATGCTAAGAGAATTTACAAAACTTATATCTCCACACTCAGACTACAACAGGAAGCGAGGCGATAACTCTGCACGCTAGGTTTCCTTTTTCGTTATATGGAGTAGGAGGGCAGTTTTCCTCGTTGAACTGACTACTAACTAGTTTATTTCGATTCCAGAGGCGGAATAACTGAAATAAAATGTATTTATTTTATGTATAATTGAAAATTAAATTATATGACATCATTTGACTATTTTAACAATAGCTAAAATAATTTTAGATGTTAATTACTTACTGTGTACTTTACCACTTATGGTTGATGCTTTTAATTCGAAGTACATATATGCATTCTTAAACATACATTTAATGGAAAAAAAGTTCACATTTTATAGCAGGTTACGAGTGACCATAGTGATTTGCATAAGGAAAGTATGAACCAGCTACGTATATTATTTTTCAAAATATTTATCCTATTCAAAGGCTTTTCCCGCTCTGCAAGTGTGTCTAATTGCTGAATATGAGCTGCCCCTACAAACAGGGTCTAATGCTCATGATGGCAACCATTCGAAAAAAAAGGAATGGGTGTGACACACGAGTGGAAAGGAAAAATAACAGATGGTAAGGAAATAGTGCACGTATTTTGCAATTTTTTAGTCTAACTCAAATATTAAATTCTTACTTTATTTGTAAATGGAACAAGTGTTAGGAATCATGCATATACATTTTATTGATTATGATTTTCATTTTGTTAATTGTTTTGTTTGAGAAGAAAAGGTTTATTTAAACATTGCAATAGTTGTTGATATAAATGGTATTAAATTAAAAATAGGGGAAGATATAAAATTGGAATTATATGAGACGCCTTTTTACGGCTTTTGTGTTTTAAATCGATGCGAAATTTTTGACGAACTGGAAACAGGATTTCGTATCACGTATTGTCATTGGACATTCAAAATCATTGAAAAATAATATTTGAGTTTTAATTAATTTGTATTACTTTTTTATGTAATAAAATACAATGGAAACATCACTAAACACTCTTAATGAGGATAATGAGTTTAAGAAACCTTCCGATCTTACAATAGATAAACAATATCCAATACATTGTTTTGAAATGTGGAAACGCGGTTTGGACACAAAGCAGTTGTAATTTCCGAAAGTTTTAAAGTAATATTACCAGACATATATGCTCAAAAATGCTCTGGCCAAGTTTAAAAAAAATTAAAACAGTGAAAATATGTTTTTTTGGGTATATTGGATGGAAATATTGTGATAATTAACAGATGCATTCTACTTTGTATTTTTAAAATTAAAATACTCTTATTTTTACAATATCTTTCTATTTTTATAAAATATATAACTGCAGTAAAATTATCTAAATTACTAACTAAAAGATAATTTAAAAATTAATGCAAGAAAAAAGACAATTTTGTTTTAAAGTACTTTTTCCATAAATTTCACCTTACATTTTTGAAAAGTTTTTATAGCCAAAAATATATCTTCTACTAACTTTATATTGCAATTTTTCAATAAATATTTCTGATAAATTTTGTATTATTGAAATATAATCCCAGTCAACTTGATAATAACATTTTTACATACATTTTCCACATACTTTTGGATGACATGAAATATTGCCCCAATTAACTTTATCTTTAAATTTTGTAATAAATTCTTGTGATAATTTTCGATATGAAGAAGTACAATATCAATCAACTTTATCCTAAAAATTTTCTATAAATTTTTAGATAATTTTTTTACTGAAGTATATTCCCAGTCAATTTTATCTAAAAATTTCTATAAATTTTTTAGATAAAATTTGATAATTTGAAATACATTACAAATCAGCTTTATCTTGAAAATTTTCAAAACAATTTTCGGATAAATTTTGGCATTCTGAAATATGTTCCCAATTAACTTCATTTTGAAAAAATTTTTTAACAATTTTTGTGACAACATTCGTTAACATGAAATACATATCTAATTAACTTTATTTTGAAATTGTTCAATACAATATTCCGATAATGTCTGTTTATAATATATTTAATTTTCCCACTCTAATTTTTTATTTCTATTAATATAATCTATAACAGAATCTTTGATTCACATGTTAAATATTATTGATATAAATCTATTAACATTATTTTTTTTATAAATTATCGTTTATAAGATCATTATTAAAAATCATTACAGCATCTTGTTCAATGTTGTTGATGCCTGCGTTAATTTTTGTCACTAGTTAATAAGGAAAAAACTTTTAAAAGTAATAAAATACAAAAATATTTATTTATTTTTTTTTTTTTTCAAATTCAGTAGAGGCTGAATGTGAAATTATGTAAAAAATTTTGTGATTTTCACATACTTTTGGATACTGATTTTTTGTCAGGTTTTGATAAAAAAAAGGAAGGTCACTGAGCTCAAATGAACAAATTTATAACTTACTCAAGCCTAGTTTGGCTGTAGTAAGCACTTCCAGAAACCAAAACAACATAATATAAAAAAGCTTTCATATTATGTTTTATTGGTTTACAGATGTGTTGACTATAGCCAAACTAGATATATGTTTTCTAATTTTTTTCGTTTTGCATTTGATTATTTTTTCTGTCTCATACTAACATTTCTGGGAGGAAATACTATTGCAACGTCATATGTCCATATTAGTACAGTACCATTTCTGACATTTGACGTTCTATAGCACCCAGTCTTTGTCGCAGGAAAAATGCTCATGCTATGAAACTTGGTGAGGGAACTGCTTATAACTGCTACGAACAAATTAAGAAATCAAAATAGAATAATTACATCGAACTGCCTAACATAATGCGACACCTGGAATGAAGTTTGCTGAACGTGCAAAATATTATCGATTATAGAGAAATGGATTTAATATCGTAGTAGACAACATTCTTTATCAATGTCTGTATAAACACTCCAATCGCTGTTATTTGTATTGCAGATATGTGATTTCAGTCGTCAGTTGCATTTCTCGTGTGACTATTTTCGCGAGCACTAACCAAACTAACTGCACCCTCACTGGAAATATGTTTAGAATTTTCCTCATTGTGCCACTTGGGACTACCTATTATTTTATTTTTGTATCTCAGTTTGCTTTATTAGTAGTTGAGTAAGGTTTTTTATTTTGGCAAAGTCTAGTTTCTCCTTTTAACTATTCCAACTGTTTTATTATATATTTTAATGTAGAATATCAGTAAAATATATACTATTGTAACTTAAATTTTTTTTAAAAATATCTTTCATGTTATAGCTGCTTTGCCCGCATTCTAAGGTAAGACACTCTACAAGTTTGTATTCTTTGTGATTGTTCTACGCTACACTAGGTGGCAGCTGTGTACATATTTGAGAACAGGGAGTGGCCCTGCCTATAGCAATGTATGAGAGCTACGTGAAGCCGCCGTTTTGGGTGTCCCATTATGGCAACTACCTTTCCTTAACCAATCGCAATTAGAAAAGTTCGTAATGATGTTACCCGGCCCAAGCAAATTTATTGTTCATCAATTTGTTCCTTACATCGTTAATTTGCACTACTCTGAGATGTTTTTATTGCTTAGAGGCGCGCCAATGCAAGTATCAAAATAACCTCAAAGCGCCTCAGTGCCATGATTGAACACCCAAAAAGCCGGCTTCAGCTACGTCACAGCAAGCCATCTCCTGACTATTCCTACCTCCATGTTTGAGAACTTTAGAAGAACCATAGCCATGTTCGTCGGAAACATTAAAACATTTTGTGCTATTTGTTTGATCAACTCTTAATAATATATTGTTATACTGAAAATTCTAGTAACATTGTTTTATTAATTTGTAAATGAATTACTTTCGTTATTACTAACTGAAAATAAATTTTAAACATGTCATATTTATAACTGCAAACGAGTTCGACTGTTGTCGATACTATCGATCACAGTGCGCTTGCGACGTGCTGAGTTGACCTCCTTCCCATTCATCTCTACAAAATGTAACGACCTTGACGTGTTCTTGTTTTTTGTCACGAAAATGTGAAAACTTATTTGAATCTGCCTTTAAATGTGTTTTTATTATGTTTTTATCATTCGGTGTTCTACTTGTGTTACATTTTTCTCTCTTATCATGCTATTTTTATCGTTTGTACGACAGTCCATGCTGCCAGCCTTGATGTGGCTGTGCTGTAACCTTGTTGTGAGCTGATTAGTTGTATGCTGATGTGATGGACCGAGTTTATCCTCAGCTGACCCTCCAGATATGCTCTCGGAGAACCTGAGTGAAGCTCACGTCTGAATATCAAGAAAGCCTTATTTTTTCTATTGCCTTTTCCCATCGCCACCGTGCAGCATGTTTCGGCCACGCTGGTATTATTTTTTTTTTTGGACTTAACAGTGTATATTAATAGTGTTGAAATAAATCTTCAAGAATTTTAACTTAATTTTTTTTAAATACTAAATTTTATGAATTATTTTTTACAATATGTAACAGCAAAATGTATTTTAACCTATTAACCTACCTAAAGTACTTTGGGCGTCCCAGTATGTCAGTTCCTTTAAGCTAACAAACTAAACTTTCTCAAGTTACTCAACTAAATATTTTAATAACTTAAATAAAATTTTTCCCCTTCTTTGTTAAATGGTGTGATATTATATCGAATTAAATACTCATGTCTTATTACATTAATGTTGTTACTTGTTACAGAGATTTTAAATATAGATATATAGTCTATATATTTTTGACGGCCCGAATTTATGTTTTTTTAACGAATTTTTTAAAATATTGGTCAGTATGAATACTTCCTACCATTTAACTTTCCGTTCAGTATTATCTGTGTTCATCTCTTTTTTTAAATGTTAATTTGTGGTCATGCGACCACACTTTTGAATAATTAATAAGAGAGAATTATGAGCCCCGGCCCTTTTTGCTGTCAACTATTTATGGAAAATTTGCGCACCAGTTGGAACCAGGTCCACATGTGAGTTGGCTGCCTATTCGTTATGTTTCTGGCTCCTGCTTATTCTGAGTCTTAGCCCTGAATGGCAAGCCTAAATTAGTTCATTTTGGGTAAGTGGTACAACTCAGCACATTTGGTAGCAGAGGCTGTGGTTCTGCTGTGTGGTTTTCCTTGCATGCTTACTGCATGTTGTATTTGTTCCATCCTATGACCAGCGTGGTGGGTGTGGTGATGCACATTTATATTTTTTTGTTTAAGTAATTCTAGGTTAAGCAGTGTTCAGTGTTTAGGTTATTTTGTACTTCTGATATTTTATGATGGCAGTTTCGGTATTACCCGAACATCTCCTTCGTGGGGAACTGGTTTATGAGTTAAAGTTGCGTGGTCTCGAGCCTGCTGAAGGAACATATGTCTGTACTCTGCATTCTTCATTGCGCAGTGTCCTTCAGGCTGCTACAACCCCAGATGTAAGTAATCTAGTAAATGTATACGTCAGTTCTGAATTTGACACATGCGCCACAACATTGCTTGTGCTTATTGAACTGATTGGCGATTTGGAAGATGCCTCGTGCCTCCAGGCTCTTCCTCGGTTACGAAACCGTCTTGCACACCTGGACAGGTGGGTAAATAATCTATTAATAGCTCATGCTGATGACCTTAGTGAGGTTCAAAAGTGTTCTTTAAATAGTGTCTTGACACAGTCGGCTTTTTTATCTGACCGACTATTTCAGAAAGAAACTAAGATGCGTAGAGTTGTTACGAGTGAAACTCCTGGTATGTCTATTACGGAGTAATTTCACAATTTTTATTTAGGTGGACCTAATAACTCGGCAACCTTACCTTCTAGTGTCCCAAACACATTTTCTAATCCTGCTACTCTTACTTGCGGATGCTTAAGGATTTTCCCAATACTGACGGGTTGCATGTGCCCAGGTTTATAGAATTTTTAATACACATTATTAAGTTACATCAGTGTAACACTATTCCTGAACCACTGTTGCTAGAAGTCATTTACCTACTTACACATGGTCCATTGGGTGAGCAAACACAAATGGCTATTGCTCAGTCTCTCAGTTTTGATACTTATCACGATGATATATTACATTTCTTTACCCTTTCCGTCTCTTAACTGAACTACGTTTGAAACATTATAACCGTCTTCAAGACCCTAGTGAGTCACTCTCAGTGTACATTAGCAGTATTAAAGAGGCTGCAGTGGTATTAAGGTTGTGTCTTCCAGAGAGTGAAATTGTTGAAAATGTTCTTGAAGGGTTGACACACAAGAGCACTCACAATTAGTTTTTCACAGTAAACCTACTAATTTTACAGCTCTTGACAGAATGCGTATACACTCACAAAATGTTTGCTATGTTGACCAGAAGCACAAAACATTAGGTTTCAAACCCTTTACTGCTGGGTACCGGAAAAATGTCAGAGTGATAAGCCCAATATTTATCATATTCAAGGGGGTTCAAACCTTTCCAAATTTCCGCCAAATTTAGATCAACACTATAAGAGGCCTGTGTGCCACTATTATAATAGGATTGGTCACATTGCTCATAGTTGTTGGAAACATAAAAACGACCAGCGCGAGGCGGAAAAGTGAGAAATAGCCCTCGCATTCCAAATGGGTTTGGTAATTCTCACATTTTACAGTCTGTTAGTATTAGTCACCTTTTCCAACTTCTTTTCGGACCACCTGAACATAAGCATGCTCAGACTCCTGTAAGGGTGAATCGTGTGCATTTTCCCAATGTTGGGGGTATTTCATGTGTTAGTACCCAGTGTATTAAGGTTACTTGAGGGTCTTTTCAAGTTAATGCTCTTGTTGATTCTGGTTCAGCACAAACCATCCTCTCTGGTAAATTATTTGAACAACTCCAAGCTTCAAATTTAATAAAGTCTGTATAATCTATTGTCTTCAAATGTTACACTGCATTTAATGACCATTGCCAATATCTTGTTGTGCTACTATTAAACTAAAAAATTTTTAGTTTTACTTGGATAGTTAAGTATGTTGTTGCTGAAAACCTGAGTGTTGATTTCATTCTTTGTGCTGACTTCATGATAAAGTCTGGCTTAATTATTGATATCCAAGCTAATCAGGTATTCTTAAAATTTGAAACTGAACAGAAAATCCTTTTTGTTAGTCGAAATCAGCACTTACATGCTCTCACCTCAGAAATCAGTACTGAGTTAAGTGATGAAAATTCTGTATACCCTTCTGGACTTTTAGATGAAAAGGAATGTGTAGCAATTCAGGATCTTTGCAGCCAATTTCCCAAGGTACTTACTTCAGAGTTAGGCCTGACTAACCTACCTGATTATGAAATTAAATTACTAAATGGTGAACCAGTTAAAAGTCAACCTTTCTGTTTAGCACCTCCGAAAATGGAGTTATTGAGACACCAAATTCAGGACCTTGTTGATAAGGGTGTTATTGAGCAATCCACTTCTCGGCATGTGTGTCCTACCTTTCTTGTACCTAAAGCTAACGGGAAGGACCGCTTAGTTATGCTCAACCAAAATTTAGAAATTGAGTCAGACCCACTTTCTGACCTTCATTCTGCTTTCCATTGGTTCAGTAAATCTAAAATTTTTACCACTATTGATTTTAATGCGACACATCACCAAATACCTTTGGCTAACGATTCAAAACCTATTACTAGCATTTATGTCCCTTGGAACTTTTATCAGTTCACTCGTGTACTTTTGGTTTGGCCACTGGTGCCCAAGTACTTACTAGGTTACTAGACCATATTTTTTATCATTTAAAATTCAAGTTCGTATACAACTACTTCGCTGATTTGGTTGTTTACTCAGAACATTTGACCAACAACTTGATCATTTGAGAGAGGTACTTTCTCAGCTAGAGAAGGCTGGACTTACCGTTAAGCCAGCTAAGGTAAAATTTGATATCCAGGAAATTTCTTTCCTTGGACACAAAATCTCATCTCAGGAAATATCTATTGATCCTGATGGACTCTTGCTATTCGAAATTTCCCCCAGCCACAGGATGCTAAGGGTATATATAGCCCGTTTCATTGGCATGGTCCAATTCTTTGGAAAATTTATCCATAATTTTGCTGAAAAGGCTGCACTTTTAAGTCTTTTACATAAAAAATCAGTTACATTTGTTTGGGGTGCAGAACAACAATATGCTTTTGAAATGTTGAAGCAGGACATTACTAATCCTGCAGCCCTTTGTATGGCAGATTTTTCTAAACAGTACATTCTGCAGACTGATGCCTCGAGTCTAGCTTGGGGACTGTTCTTGTTCAGGAAGTAGATGGTGTGCACCAACCTGTAGCTTTTGCATCCCGCACACTGACTCCCCATGTCAACTATCTACGAGCTCAAGTGTCTGGCTGTTTTCGGCACAGAGAAGTTTCGCCAGTACCTTGAACTTTCCGAATTTCTCCTGGAAACTGATAACCAGACATTATCTTGGCTTTTAACACAACCGAGGCAGTTAGGCAAAATTGGTCGCTGGGTGATGCGGATTTCTTCGCTAAAATTTAAAGTTAAACATTAAAGGCACCCGGAATATTGTTGCAGATACCTTGTCGAGGATGTTCGAAGACACAAATTGTTCATCTGAAAAACCTCCAAATTGTAATGTTTTAACTGACTTCCCTTGGAATTTTAAATGTATTAAAGACAATCAACATGTGGACCCTGAATTACTTCCCATTATTCAGAACCTGACATCAGGTGGTGAACAAATACCTTACTCCCTGACCAATGGTGTCCTGTACTGTAGAACTCCGAGCAATCGGAGGCGCATTGTCTTGCCAATGCATTTGAGACCTATAGTATTAGACTATTTCCACTCTTCACCTATTGGAGCCCACCTTGGCATTTTCAAAACCGTAGAGGCTATAAGGCGCCATTTCTTCTGGAAACGGATGCACTCGTACATAGCTGATCGTGTAAAGACCTGCCAGCTTTGTGCCATGAGTAAACCTGCCCAAAATTTACACTTAGATTTCTGTCTTATGAAGTGGCAGATAAGTCTATGCAAAAGCTATTTATTGAATTTGTTGGGCACTGCCTAGGAGCAAGTCAGGTCATAACATGCTTCTTGTTTGTATTGATACCTTTTCGAAGTTTGTATGGTTAATCCCTTAGAGGAAGGCTGACTCACTTTCCACTATAAAAGCTCTAGAGATACACATTTTTCAAAACTTTGGTGTACCATCTTCAGTACTGTCTGATATCGGATCTCAGTTCACGTCTAGGATGTTTTAAAAAAACACATGTTTCAGTTTTGGTATCAAACATATTACCTTGTCACCATATAATCCACCACTTTCACACGCAGAGTGTTTTAACCGCAATCCATGTTCTGCGCTTATAGCTTTTCATGCTAAGGACCAAACCATCTGGGGCAGGAACCTACCTGGGCTATAGATGGCATTTAATTATGCCAGTCATGAGTCTCACAAATCTACTCCCTTTTTAAATGTTCACCTTTACTCCAAACAACCCCTTGTCCAACTTCTGGCAGTTAAATAACTTCCTTCCCGATGATATTAAGGGCATCCCTGAAGTTTGGGCTGCTGCCCTACATAATCTCAAACGAGCTCATGAGAGGACTCGTTTAAAATATAATGAGAACAGGAAAGATAACCCTTTTAAAATCGGGGATATAGTTCTTCTAAAAGCCCATACCCCCAGTAGTGCTGTGGATAAAAGGATGGCCAAACTGTCTTTTCACTGAACTGGCCCACAAAATCCAGCCTTTTTTAGCTCCTGTCACTGTAAGTATTGTTGACCCAAATACTGGAGCAAACATAACAGGTGCACATATCTCACATCTCAAACCCTACTATTCTCGGGTTACGACCTAGTTTTGTAATTTTTACAGTGTCAGATGTTTCTGCCTGTACTTAAGGAATGACCTTTGGGTCAGTATTCCTTTTCTTCCCAACTCAGTCGCCGTTGCTTGGTCACCCACTGGTGTGAGTGTGTGGAATCTCTTTGAAGTAGGCCTACTATAATAAATCTAACTAAAGGAAAATCCATGATCCCCAGGTTTAATCAATTTATTTGTTGTTTTTTGTTTTGATTGTATGGCATTGTTTTGCTGTAGAAGTATAAAATCTGGAAGGTAGTGTTAGTATGAACTTTCATGTTAAATATGGTTACTTTAGGAACAGTTTGGGTATTGTATGCTATCCATGTTGTTGTGGGTTTTCTTAGGATAAATTTGTTATACTTTGTGGGATATAATTGTTTGTTCTAGTGTGGGAGACTTCATTTACCTGAGAAATCCGGTTTGTTCTTCAGTTTTGCTGTCTTCCTTATGTAGAACCATGTGACAGTACGTGGAAATCCTCAGCATTATTCTAATAATTTTAATATTTCGTATATCCTGATCTCTTGTCTTGTCTTGATATTTAGTGTGTGTTTCTGTCTTTGGGTATGGACCAAACTACACTCACATCCTAATCCTCAACCTGCTCAACCTATTACTTCCGCTGCTCTCCCTGAAAAAAAAACCTTTGTTACCCGGCCTTCCACCACTTCCTAAGTATTGGAAAGGAGGGGGCTACCTATGTTAGTAGTTTCAGTAGGGATTTTTGTGTGTGTACTTACAGTGGAACTGTGTTTTGGCTTAGCTTTAGCTTTGTAGGATGTATCACCATCCGCCAGCAATAGTCTGGCTTGGGGGATGGAGTGTGTGCCGCTTGGCACTACCTTTCATTTTTTTTGTATCTTAGTTTTCGTTGCTAGTAGTTCAGTAAGGCATTTTATTTTGGCAAAGTCACATTTCTCTTTAATCATTCCAACTGTTTTTATGTATCTTAATGTTGAATATCAGTAAAATACTCTAATATTGTAACTTAAAAATTTTTTTTTTTAAAATATCTATTCATGTAATGGCTGCTTCGCCCGCATTCTAAGGTAGGGCACTCTACAAGTTTGTGCTCATTGTGATTGTTCTATGCTATACTAGGTGGCAGCAGTGTACACATTTGACAACTTTACGAGAACTACAGCCATGTTCGTAGGATATACTAAAACATTTTGTGCTATTTGTTTTACCATCCCTTAATAAGATATTGTTATGCTGAAAATTCTAGTAATATTGTTTTACTAATTTGTAAATGCATTGCTTTCATTATTACTAACTAAAAATAAATCTTAAACATGTAAAATATAAATTGTAAACGAGTTCGACTGTTGTCGATACTATCGATCACAGTGCGCTTGTGATATGCTGAGTAGACCTTCTTCCCTTTCATCTCTACAAAATGTAACGACCTTGACGTGTTTTTCTATCTGTTCTTGTTTTTTGTCATGAAAATGCGAAAACGTATTTGAATCCGCCTTTCGGTGAGATTTTACTATGTTTTTATCATTCGGTGTTCTACTTGTGTTACATTATTCTCTCTTCTCATGCAATTTTTATCGTTTGTATGGCAGTCCATGCTGCCAGCCTTGATGTGGCTGTGCTGTAATTTTGTTGCGAGCTGATTAGTTGTATGCTGATGTAATGGCCTAGTTTATCCTCAGCTGAACCTCTAGATATGCCCTCGGAGGACCTGAGTTACGCCCACATCTGAATATCAAAAAAGCCTTATTTTTTCTTTTGCCTTTGTCCATTGCCAACATGTAGCATGTTTCGGCCCTGCTGGTTTCTTATTTTTTTAGACTTAACTATATATAATAAGTGTGTTAAAATAAGTTTTCAAGAATTTTAGCTTAATTTTTTTTAAATACAAAATATTTTGAATTTTTTATTACCATATGTAACAGAATAATGTATTTTAACCTACCTAAAGTATTCGGGGCGCTCCACTCTGTCAGTACCTTGAAGTTATCAAACTAAACTTCTTCAAGTAACTTAACTAAATATTTTAATAAGGAAATTAAATGTTTTCTTCTTTGTTAAGAGGTGTGATGTTATAAAGAATTAATTCCATGTCTTATCACATTAATGTTGTTACTTGCTACAGAGTTTATATATATATATATATATATATATATATATATATATATATATATATATTAACAGCCCGAATTTGTGTTTTTTAACAATTTTTTTAAAATATTGGTCGGTACAAATTATTTAACTTTCTGTTGAGTATTATCTGTGTTCATCTCTCTTTTTTTAATGTTTATATTTGGTCCTGCCACAACACTTTTGAATAATTAATTAGACAGATTTATGAGCCACGGCCCTTTTTGCGCTCAACTATTTATGGAAAATTTGCACATCAGTTGGAACCAGGTCAACATGTGAGTTGGCTGCCTGTTCGTTGTGTTTCTGGGTCCTTTTTATTCTGAGTCTTGGCCCAGAATGACAAGCCTAAATTAGTTCATTTTGTGTAGGTGGTACAACTCAGCACACCATCTCTGATGTAAACCAATAATGCTGTCACAAATTATGGATGGTCTGTGTAGCAGGCATACCAGTATCTATGAACACTAATTCCTGACATGGGTTCCGAGTAACACGATTCTAAAAAACTGTCTCAGAAAACTGGAGTCGGCACAGTGAAGTTAATTTTTTTCGTGTATAAACTGTACACTTAAGGGCTTATACTGCCCTTTTATTAGAGAAGAGCTATGACAGTCATATTTGTTTTTTCCCTTTTCGTGTCAGCACTTCACAAGTGCAGTTTGGTCACTTGTGTAAGAAACAATGTATAAACACTTCGTCATATTTGAATTGGGCATAATTAAAATAAAACCTAATTTTACATAGTACATATATCCATATAAAAGTAAATACTTTGTTATATAGAATATGGCTTTGTTGCAAACGTATATACATATGTTTATTTATATGTTTATTTATATGTTCAATGTACCTCATAAAGTAGATCCAGAACTTCATGAATCGGGGTACAGTGATCATTTCTCTCTCCTGGAGGATTCCCTTTACAATCTCTGCAGATACGTAACTAGGGCTCAAGCGTCCAAATCTGTAACATTTTGACAATACAGCTTCTCTGACTGTTTCGTACAATTGCTTATGCAAGGTTTCTTTTTAAAACCTGAAGTACGCATACTTTACAAGATATGAAGGAATGAATTTCAAAACTGGTGTTATTTAATCCAAAATATTACAAGGTCATAAAAAAACCCTAATAAAGTTAACATTGTTGCATGCTGTGTTTCTGCGGTCTGGGTGGCTGGAGGCTGTGTCGAAACACCTTATGGACTAGCCCATGACTCACAATTCGGACGGCCTCGTGACATGAATCCCACCGAACTACATCACAGAGACCTGTTACAAATGCATTTTAACCCTATGAGACCAGCCCACGAGGATCAATTCATATCCGAAGCATGATGTAATGCCTGTATGTAGAACCCTGTAATTCGGTGAATCCCCGGAGTTTGGTCTGACTATAAATACCCGGGATCGACATATTTGGTGACAGTTCGCTATCGGTTGTGCTAGTAGAAGGTGCTATGCTTGTGGAGAGAAACTGGCGAAGACGTCATGTTGACATCAGAGTCTACTGTGAGGCTGCTGGCTCATACCTTCGGAGTAGTATTGCTGCAGGTCGGCAGACAAAAAGGATGTGTGCGACGGGAGTCGAACCGAAGACCTCAAGAGTGAAAACAGTTTTGCACTCGGGGTGCTGCGCAGTACATGATGAGCCATCACCACTTCGAACTCCTAATGTTGTACATTGTCACTATTTGAAAAATAGTTGATTTGATGTATGGCTTAATTTTTATTGTGATTTGTAGTCTTTAATTAATAGTAAAATTTTTGTGCTTTAATTGTCAAAGTTAATTATCATTTCTTTGACACAGTAGCAATTGTGTGCGTAATAAAGGTGCAGTAAAAGTTATAGTTACTTGCTGTATTGTGTATTTCTGTAAGCTTTGTGAGCTAGTAAATCAATAAATTAATTCAAATCTTTTACTTCTAATTATAATATCTCTATCCCAAAGAACTCAGCGAATCGTCCACATGTAATTTTGCTAAACTTGTACAATATCAACATGGAAATGTGCTATGAAATATGGTTTGAATTCAAACGAGGTGGAGCAGTGGTAAAACACTCTTCTCGCATTCGAAATGACTCGGGTCCGATCCACGGCTCCGACCTTCCTGATTTCGGTTTTTCAAAGATTTCCGAAATCATTCTAGGCAAATCCTGGGATGGTTCCTTAAACAGGCCCTGGATGACTGCTACCCTCTTTCCCACGTGTTCTTTTACCAAGACCTAGTGCTGTTCGAGGGCACGTAAAACTAAATATTGTTATATAAACGAGTATTCGCTAATCGCCATGGTTTACATACATATCTGAACATTATAAAAATTGTGAACAAATATTGTAGCTAGTACAGCAATTATAAACAACTAAATTTAAGTAACAAAATATATGTTATCGTAAGTTTCAAGTATGAGAAATTCTGTGATGTGTTTTGTTTCTATGCAAGATCGTTAAATAAAACATGTAAATACAATTTACATGCCTATGTAAATGTATTTTTTTCATGCGTAATTAATAAAATTTCAAAAATAATTTTTTTTTGTAATTTGACCAACGAATAGGAACACAGGCTATGTAGCTTAGCATTCTATCATAATAAAGTGAATTTTTTATACAATATTATTGCTGTGTGGTGAACAAGCTTTCAAAACAATGAAGTTAAGATAAGATCAGGGGCTTTGGATCTACCTCATTAGTAACAAAGTAATTCAAAGACATCGACAGGTACAATGGTCTCGGCCACAACCTTTGAAAATTAATCATACCAACGTTCGTCTTGAACGATTTCGGAAAACAACGAAATACCTAAATTAGGATAGCCGGAGACAAGTAACAAATAAGAGCCTTTCCACCTGCAAGTCTAAAAAGTTTCCCGTTGCACTAACTCGTTCGATCAGAGAAGCTTAAAGTTTTGTAGCGATGAAAAAGTCGTTTTTTTAACTGCAAAAGTATTATGATGATGCCGGTACAAAAAAAAACTAGGAATGGTGAAGACGTCTTGTCGAAATCGTTCAAATTGAATCGGCCTTCTGCTCGGCGGAGGCTAGGTGGTTATGCTGGTGTCATTCTAGTTGAACGTCGGCATTGTTCTTGATCACTACAATTTGACAATGAATTTCAGAATCTTCCAAAATTAAAAGAAAGTTTAAACCCATAAATAATAAAATAAAAATAAAAATTCTAAAACTACAGAAATTCTGCAAGATTAAGAAAGTACTAAACTTATCAAACTTAACGATAATAATAATGAAAATACTGTATATATGCCATTTGCTTCAAATTCACTACAATCGATTAGCCAAACACTCATTACTGACTGTCAGTAGTATGTTTTAGCCACTCCTGGAACAGGAGTGTGAGTGTGGTGCTGTGTGGTGCCCCCCGCCATGTTGTGACATCACGGCCCTGGCCGTAATGATGGATGTCCTTGACATTTAACGTGACTTTGTCCTTGACTCCAATGTCACCGAGTTTCCACAATTTCGAAAATTTTAAAATTTCCAAAAAATTTAAAAAAATTCGTAAAAATTAAAAAATTTCTGAAAAATTCCGAAAAAATAATTCCCAAAAAAATTTACCTTCATCATGTTTCTGGAAGCAATCTTTTTTTTCCGGTCGCCATCTTAAAGTTTCTTCCGAGACACAGTATAGTTTGTCGATTTCGTATTCCATTCTAACTCCACATATATTTAATAAATAAAATTTTAGTAAAATTCCTTTTGTTAAAACGTTTTAGTAAAAAAATTTAACAAAATAACTTTAATATAAAAATTATTTACATAATCACCGAAACATCTTACTCCGACGAGCTCCATCGACATACTGAATTACTCCCATCCCCACTTTTTCATGTAGATATTATTACAGATCCACCTTTTCCTAACCACCCCTTTACTTTAATTGGCAGTTAGACACGTGATGAATTTCTTCCCTTCTTTTTCCCTACTTTACCACCTCATTCTTATCCTTCGTCTAAACATTATTTCATTTATAATTCTCACTAAAACAACATAACATCTATGTCTTCACATAACAGCTAGACAGCCGTGAGAAGTAATGACCATCGATTAAGACTTCGTATTGATCATCAATTTCAAAATTAATCAATATTTTTTAAGAATAAAATATGGTTAAATAATTTTAACACTTTATATAAATGTCATTAATGAATACTACTTAAACATCACTTCCTTCTTAGCTATATCCGAGCGATTACAAATAAAATCAACCAATAAATTATTAGAAAACTTTGTGATTAAATTTTTTTATTATAACTACATGGACTTTATTACCTACAGAACGCCATTGTCTACATTAACATTCCTACCAAATTAGCTACATTTATTTAAATTTCCGATAAAATCAATCATTCGTTTAAAGCATAATACATTATTCTGGACACTCATATATGCAAGACTCTTTGACTACTTTCAACTAACACACCACCCCAACAACCCCGCACCCCCACTACCACCCTTCAACCAATGCCTCTCCTTAAAACTCTACCTTCTCTCTCCGAGGTTCCTCTCAGAGCTTGTCCGAATTGTTCATCACACTCCTCTACAGTACATATAAACAGATATGACTTTCTCTCTGCTTAGCGAACAGTTACATGTACACAAAACTAGCAGTAATCCAAATAGAATCATCAAATCGTATATCACTGGTAAGCTTCCATACCAAGACAGCTACTTCAGTTTTATACATTTTTATTTTCTATCTTGTCTTTACATTTATGCACGAAAATAGTATTTTAATCGTAATAATTATTCGCGTCAACTTTCCAAGCTTAATAAAAACCCCTGTTTCCCCAAACATCACATTTATTTACATATAATCTAGGGTCAACTACTTTTAAAACAATCACCGCATCCCTTGAAAATATATTCAATCTTCACTTTAAAACAATCACATTCATGTCAATATATTGCCTGATAAAGCAACAAACAACCCTAGTTTAACGCGCTCATAAACTTCACGTCGTCACAACGTTAACATGATTACTACAACCTCGTAACAGAAGCATTTTCCGTGCGTCGTTGAGCTCAGCCAAATATGTTGCCAGTTTTGACAAGGAAGTCCCATGCGACGTCATAGTCATTATCATGATGGTAGTGGTAGTCATTAATGGCGAAGATGTCGCCATCAGAGGTGACGCTACCGCAGTGCTAGTAGAAGTTGTTCAACACGAACACACATCTCATCACAACTTATTCACTGATTTAGCTAAAATGCTACTTCACTTCAACCATTGCCACTAGTTACAGGAAATATCGAACATATACTGTTCAGTTTTTATTTCCGAAGTGAGATGTAGTCTTAGGAAAGTTATGTCGCATTGAACTGTACACAACCATCTCTTAATCATCCAATTTCATAAAAGTCATATAGTTGTACATTCATATTTCTGATTGCTTTCCTGCAATGTGTGTCTAAATACGGTACCGTGTTATTGTAATCGCACTCCATTATATTTCTCAACTCAGTGATTTTCAAGCTCTTCTCAAAGTTGACAAAATTAATTTTCTTTAACACTCTTAAAAAATGTACAAAAGTCTTTGCAGAGTTCATTGCAAATATGTCTTTAGACTACCTCAGAAAGCCAACCACTTCAGGACGAATCCATTTTTATTAGAATTACCTGTAACATGTACAACAGAAGATACTTCAGCATCTCCACCTACAACATGTTCGTCGTAATCATCTCGTCATATTCTTTATTGAATGATAGACGTCTTAACACACTTGAATTTAAGGCTGTCCTTCTAAACCCTAGCATAAAATGAGCCAAACAGTCTTTATTCATACATGTTTTTGGTCTCATACCGTCTGATCTATCATGTCAACATGTACTTTAATTCATTTCACAGAATCGACATGGGTATCTTGAAGTCATTAACAAATTTTCCGGGCTGTTCACATATGAAACAGAATGTTATGATGATGGCTTCATAATTAACACATCATTAAATTTTATAGTCGGTTCAAATTTTTCTTAAGTTCATTCCATCATCGAATCTTGAAGCTTCCAGGTAAAATATCATGACCTGTACTTATATGCTATACGCCCATACAGTCTACAGCTCTTAAAATATCAGTATGATGTACGAAACGGACTCGTTTTACATTTACTTATTCCTTATATCCTTGCAGCATATCCATACGCAAATGTCTTGTCGCACTAGTTGCACTGGTGTCTAGAAGGTGTTAACATCGATTCTCACGAAGTATAACCATAGCTACGATACAGTTACAATTTCCTTAAATTACGTTTTCCAGCTAGAGAGACGAGACCTTCTCAAATACAACTTGTATCACTTTTCAAGATGCTGCTTTGTCCAATCCAGATGTAGTTTTATCAATGGTACATACTACGAATAACAATTTGAAGTCATCCGACTTCACACACACATACTGGTTAATTTTGTTTTATTTAATACCTTCTTGCAGTAAGAATGCGCCCGAATATTTTCCATCTTCACGGGGAGGTGATGTTACCTCATCACTTTTGAAATATCACCTCTCCCGATTACTGTTATTCGTATTCCTACTTCAGTTATAAATATAAGTTTTATGCTTTTATCTTACATCCAGTCCTGCTTACACGTTTGTGACAAAATTACATGTTTTCTTTTCAAGTGTATTCATAAATTTCATATTTCTTTTCTAGCACTAACAAATGTTGTTTGAGAGATAATGGAAGGCAACCCTTTGTATTTCGGATCTCGAATCTGTATTTGGTCCCGACATACAAACCAAGAGATTAAATTTTTCCCACCTAAAATTACGGCGACGTTTTACTTTCTGAATATGCATCACGCCCTTTGCCGAAGTACGTAACTGTACAAGGTTACAACACAACCAGTAGCTTGTAAAATTTTTCGTACAGTAGGATGACATTATTTAGAATTAACTTCTTACAAAATTTTAAGATCTTGTCCAGTATAGACGTTCACTTTTCACCAACAACAAACAACATATACGACTTGCATTATGAATGCAAAGATCATGGAATTAATCTCATAAGCGGGAGTAAAAATATTTATATATGAAGCTTAAGATATCTTCTTTATTCATTTTCATACATACTATGTAAATAAGAAATCAATTTTCTTGTTTCATATCTTTCAAAGTTTCTTCCGTTTGTATTTCAGTTCTAACACGTCTTTCTTTCCTTTCAGGTTCCTATCTCAGTCAGACTTAAACCAACCCATTCTTCCAGCACTAAAGTAATCGATGTTGGTCGCTGACCAAAAATATATCTTAACCTAACCATTCTTAACGATTCCATACGTAAATATATACATAAAATATAAATATACACTTACATTAACCAACAATGTATAATTAATATGCTGAACAATCATTTTTACTTCACTCGTCTTAACTATACATGACCCCTCCTTTCTACCCCAGATCATAGTCTGGTGCAAAATATAGTTTTCAAGAAAGTAATTAAAGTGCAACAAAAAACGTACAACAATTCTTTAGAATTTTTTTGTATACAAATATAACTACGATTAATTTTTACACTACATATTAATATCCGAGACCATCATATTTCTAACTACGATGAATTACAAAAGTGCTTCCGAAATACGATTTTTACTGTAATTTAATTTGTCAAAGTAAAACGTTGCGAAAAAAAATTACGTTTTTAAGAGAGAGAGAAATAGAGAGACTTATCACAGTACACCTCTGGCTGGTAAGGTGACCGGTGCGTTGGGCTGGGGGGGGGGATGTGTCGAGACACTCGCAGAGCTTCAGCCAGCTAGCTAAACATCCGTCGTGGAGAATATTAAAACTATATAACTTTGTGTCTTTACAAGGATATATTTTGTAAATGGCTGCTAGGAATTGAAAAACGACATACACTGTTGAATTTCTTTTAAATTCTGATAAAGTAGCGTGTATTTTTTTATGTGTCCACGCAGGTTCGAACCAATATCCCGATGGGAAAAATCATGTTTAATGCAGTTTAAAAAATTAAGCTTAACATGACTCGTAGTTGAGCACATACGAAAACTTATTAAAGCATTTGCCCTGTCCCATATGTTGGGCTCAGTATTTTGCTAACACTAGAAATCCAAACTTGTCTTTCTATCTAATTTGTCTTTAAATTTAACAAAAGTCTTGTCTGTGTTAAGTTGATCGTCGCACACTTAGGCCACCCATACGAAACAATTGAATTTCATACAGTATAAGACATTTTCCTTCTGCGATTTCTTTTCTTGATCACTAGTTCAATACTTTTGTTTTTAAATTACCTTCTACTTTATAAATTACATTGTTATTCATAATTATTTGTAACACTTACATATTCACCTTTAACTCTACTTCCGATTTTGGACATCGGAAAAATAAAAAAAAATTCTAAATGTTAAAGAACACATCCATAATTAAGTTTTTTTCGAAATCATGTCGAACTAACATACCTGCCAATTCAGTTATCTGCACACTTAGCCGCAATATTTATCTATAGCATCGTTACAATCTTTTCTGTAATCATCTAGACCTATCAGTAAAATATTACATATAATCAATCCTATTGTAAAGGGCTATCGAACAGCACTCAATCCATAGCCCAGCGTCACTTGTAATATTCGTTTACGAACTACCTACTAAATTATAAAGATTCATCAAAGCTACAATCAGCTTATCATTTTAAATATTTATGCATAAAAAAACATACATCTAAAAGCTGTTTATCATCCATACAAAACCAACATCTCAATATTACCCCAGCATTCATTTACTAACCGAGGCAGGTCACAAAGTAAACTATTCAATACTGTACGTTAAGCAATACCAGCACGTATTTCCAAAGTACGGTATAGTTCGTTAATTCGATATCAACACATATTTCCAGTGTTAAGTTGGATGAACGTACCACATGAATATATAAACTGCACCATTCAATAATTTAACTTAACAAAACCAAAAGCCGCCCCTATTATACAAAATAACAATAGCTGACACATGCTGTATACTGTATCATCTTCAGTACATACTTGTCAGTCAAAACATAGCCGATATTAATCCTCTGCTAAACTTTTCTAAGACGTACAAACCTACATATAATTCTCATCCATCAAACAAAAACCAATTTTAATCTAGACAACTGTACTCTCGTTACTCACTTGTACTACACCAGACATATTACTCAGTCAGGCAATACACACAAGACACCATCGGAACATATTACTGAAACACATGTAAAAACCAAATTAATAATACCTCAAACCAAGCCGATCTCCATGTAATATTTGACCATTTTATTTCCGAATTCACATTACTTCTATGAACGTAACGGTTTTTGTACCTGAATTCGTGTCATGACTAGACAAAAACACTAAGTTTATATCACTAGGTTTTGTTATTAATAATGGCCATGATAATTTTCTATAATACTCAACATTCCATGGCTTAGAATCATTACACTAAGTAAAATCCGACACTGTGAAGGCACTCAATCATAACGTAACGAACATATAATATATTCTGAACGTCCGATCAGTCACTTATGTCAGTTAAGCTACACAAATAACTTTTGCTCGTCCACATAAACTTTATCATCTATTGCGACCATCGACCATCCTGAAAAACACTATATTTCAT